>CM076575.1:951647284-951931965 GCA_034641835.2 Pinus albicaulis | reverse complement strand
TCATTCTCATGAAAGGTGGTTGTTGTGTAACCAGCTCCAAAAATAGAAGAAAAGAGATATCAACGCCTTAGAAATAAGCCACTTCGAGGGGGCAACCTACAATACATTACATGAATGAACAATTCTTGGATGATACAATTTACAAAACCTCCTTTCTATATATAGGAGTCCATGGGGCCATAATGTAATCTAGTGGGCCACAATGTAATCCTAGCCGACCTAACAATAATAATTTAAGGGCACAATAATAACAAAATGGGGGTTACAAGGGTACAATAATAACAATAAGGGGGTTACACTAACAACAATAAGGGACTATAATAGTAATATAGGGACCTAACATGCCCCTCTCCTTCAAAAAAATTGTTTTCCTCAACGCTTGAGTAGCTCTGGGTGCTTTTGTATAAAATTCTCATCCTCCCATGTAGAATCTTCAGTGGGTAAGTTCTTCCACTTGATGAGATACTCTGAAATTGATCGATTCCGTAGCTGTCAAGTTCTTGTTTCCATGACCGCTTCGGGTTCCAATATGATTTTTCCTTCCTCATCAAGTTCTGGCAATATTGTTTGAACTGGAAGATTTTCACCTATAACCTTCTTTAAGCATGAAACATGGAAAACTGGATGTACTCGCGAAGAAGCAGGAAGCTCCAATTTGTATGCCATAGTACCAATCTTTTGCAACACCTTGTAAGGACCATAGTACTTTGGCGATAATTTATTGTCCTTCTTAGCTTGCTTGAGGGACATTTGTTTGTATGGTTGTAGCCGTAAAAATACCCAATCTCCTACATCAAAACTTCTCTCGCTGCGATGTTGATCTGCCTGTTGTTTCATTCGATTTTGTGCCAAATTCGGGTTATCCTTTAAGAGTTGGAGAACTTCTTGCTGATGCTCGATGTGATCTTCCACTGCTTGAACCTTCGAATTTTCCCTTAAAGATGATGTGATCGATGGTGGATGATATCCATAAAGTGCCATAAATAGGGTCATTTTTGCTGCAGTATGGAAGGAAGTGTTATACCACCATTCAGCGAGAGGTAACCACTTGACCCATTGTGTTTGTTTATCAGATACAAAACAACGAAAATATCCTTCCAAACATTTATTTACTATCTCAGTTTGACCATCGGATTGAGGATGATAAGATGAGCTATGAGCTAATTGAGTACCCAAACAAGAAAATAACTCTGTCCAAAAATTTCCAGTAAAAATGGGATCTCTGTCACTCACAATAACCCTTGGGTTTCCATGTTGCTTTTGAATTGTGTCCATAAATGTAGTAGCAATTGTACTTGCTTTAAATGGAAGAGATAATGCACAAAAGTGTGCATACTTGGTAAGTCTATCAACTACCACCATGATGACACTCTTTCCTTTGGACTTAGGTAAACCTGTGATAAAATTCATTGAAATCTCCTCCCAACGTTGACTTGGAATGGATAAAGGTTGTAGAAGTCCCGGGGTCTTAATTGTCTCCACTTTATTCTGCTGGCAAACCAAACATTCCGCCACAAACTTTTGAATATCAGATTTAAGGCCATCACAAAAAAATTCTTTCTTCACCCTGTGGTAAGTTTTTAAAAATCCTGAGTGTCCTCCTAAAGGAGAAGTGTGCAATTCCAGAAGAATCTTTTGTTTTAGTTGGGAATTCTTACAAAGATATAAGCGATCTTTGTACCATAAGGAATCATTTTTCCAACTAAATGTATCAGATGTACTAGGATCTTGCTGCAACTTTTGAATGAGTGTCCATACATCTTTGTCCTTCTTCCATTCATCTCTTGCTTTAGTTATCCAATCTGGTTGGATAATAGAAATGGCACAAAGAAATTATTTCCATTAGGTAAGTTCTCCATTTCTTTAGTGCATGCAGTATTGCTAACATTTCCTTCTCATAAATAGGTTTTTGTAAATAATTTCCGTTGATTGGACGACTTTCAAAATCAATGGGTCTTCCTTCCTACATTAAAACAACACCAATTCCATTTCTTGAGGCATCACATTCCACAATAAATGTTTTTGTGAAGTCTGGCGTAGCTAAGACCGTTGCTAGGCACATTTCCTCTTTAAGATGTTCAAAGGCCTTAGATGCTTCATTAGTCCATGAAAATGCATATTTCTTCAATAATGTTGTTAGAGGTGCTTCTATTCTCCCATAATTGTTAACAAACTTGCAATAATACCATGTTAACCAGAGAAATCCTCTCAACTGCTTTATGGTTGTGGGGACTTTCCATTCCTTAATGGCTTTAATTTTGTTAGGGTCTACTTTAACACCCTCGTGAGATACAATATGACCCAGATATTCCACCTCTTGTACTCCAAAGAAACATTTGGATGTTTTTGCTTATAATTGTTTCTCCTGCAATAGTTTGAGCACCCTGTCAACATGTTCAACATGATCCTTCCAAGACCTACTATAGATTAGTATATCATAAAAAAATACTAGCACAAATTTTCTAAGGAAGGGTTTGAAAATGGAATTCATCAACCCTTGAAATGTAGAAGGTGCATTGGTAAGGCCAAAAGGCATGACCAAAAATTCATAATGACCATCATGAGTTCGAAATGCTGTTTTTGGAATATCTTCAGTCTTCATTCTAATTTGATGATATCCTGAACGAAGATCCAACTTGGTAAAATAAATTGCTCCATGTAATTCATCCAATAATTCATCGATCACAGGAATGGGAAATTTGTCTTTAATGGTGAGCTTATTGAGCTCCCTATAATCCGGACACATTCGCCATGATCCATCCTTCTTGTGTACCAATACTACAGGAGCAGAGAAAGAACTTTGACTAAGTTGAATTATACCCGCCTCTAACATTTCTGCAATCATACGTTCAATTTCGCTCTTTTGGAAGTAAGGATATCTATAAGGCCTGATGTTTGGAGGAACACTTCCTGGAATCAAATGAATAGCATGATCATGATCGCGAATAGGTGGGAGTCCTTTGGGAGTTTCAAACACCTTGGAATGATTGTCCAAGACTTGTTGGAGATCTGCAGAAATAGATGATTTTGATGTTGGAACTTCTAGTGAGCATAATTGTGCAATTACACCTCGTTTTTATTTCTTTAGAAGATTTGTCATGACATTAGAGATTATTATCTTTCCCGGATTCCCCGCAATACCCCGTAATTCAACTTCCTTTCCTTCTGAAAAAAAATTCAAGAAAAGTTCTTGAAAATTAAAAGCTACCACCCCCAAATATTGTAACCATTGTACTCCTAGTACAACATAAACACCTCCCATAGGAATGGAAAGCATTGGATGAGTCAATACATATTACCCCATGGTTAGCTTGATATTATGGCATTTTCTAGAGCAATTTATAGTTCCTCCATTTGCAACCATCACTTGACATTCTGGTGCTGGGTATAGGAAACAATTTAATTCCTTGGCTACCTTAAAATGAATAAAATTATGGGTGCTACCTGAATCAATCAACACTATTACCTTTTTCTTCTTGGTATTTCCTTCTATCTTGAGAGTTTGAGGAGTGGTAATTCCTACCAGTGCATTACACGATATGGTCGGATTCATTTCTTCCTCTTCTAGGGCTGGTTCCTGGTGTATATCCTCTTCTTGTTCATTTTCTTCTTCCTCTTGACAATCTATGTAAAATAATTTCTTCTCAGCACACTTATGACCTTTAGTGTATTGGCTATCACAACTATAGCAAAGCCCTTTTTCTCTTTTTTCTTCCAATTTTTATGGTGTCAACCTTGTAGGTTGTGGAAATCTAGGCGTAGCAATACTTCCTTCTTTACAGAATTGAGTGGTAGGCTTCCTTGTCGCCATAATTTTACATTCAACTTTTCTTGCTAACCTGAATGCATTCTCCAATGAATCCGGTTCCAAAATGCGAACTTCATGTTGGATGTTATCATTTAAAGTGCCTATGAAGAGATCAATCCTGTGTTCCTCTAGAATATCAGTTACCCTTATATTCAATTTTTGGAAGTCCTCAATGTGATGCCCCACTAAACCCTTTTGTTTGAGATTTATCAATTGGCTAAAGAAGGTGTTGCTCTTTGTATCCTCATAATGTGCTATCATTTCCTCTGTAAAAATTGACCAAGTGACAATTTTTTTACGGGAGCACAACCATCGATACCATACAAATGTATTTTGTTCTAAATGTAAAGTTGCAATGCGTACCTTTTGTGTGTTTTACACATTACGGAGATCAAAATATTGCTCCATATGTAGTATCCATGTTACAGGATCCTTTCCATCAAACTTACTCATATCCATTTTTGGAATATGGTGGTTCTTCCCACCAACATTAGAGTTTATGAAATCACGATTAACATTTATTTTGTTCTCATCATGAGTTTTCTCTACTATCTTTTCACCATTAGGAAACATTTCTTGTATCAACTTTGTCAAACCTTCTATGTCTTCTTTTAGATCATTCTTCATGTTTTCCATTTTAGCTTCCATGTCATCCATCTTTCTGCTTCCATGTTCTCCATCTTAAGCACCACGCCTTTCTTCATGTCCATATTTTCTTCCATGCCTTTCTTCAAAACTTCCATTTCATTTTTTGCTGCTCTTTGCGAGAGCAAAATTTGGTGCACTTGCTCTTGTAATTTTGATACATCATGTTGCAATTCTTCATCTTCATGAGTCATAGTAGAGCCTTCTGAAGGCTTAATGGGTGTTGAATTATTTTTACGGGGCATTTTTTAGAACCCAATACTGATATCTATTCTACAATATGCCCTTGGAATCAATTCAAATTGATTCTTCAAACAAGACTTATGCAATTCGGAAAAAAAATAGACACCTTTTTCTTGCTTTTGAGGAGCTCGATATTGAAATTGGATTATCTCTGTGATTCTAGAACTTCAATATTTTAATTTTGGTAACGACGTAGCCCTATGAATTATCTTTCAAATTCCACAGGTCTGACCTGATTTGGATTCTCCAAGATAAAGTTGTGTCCAATCTCCCACAATGACCTAATTATGGACTAGTTCAGTAGAGTGAACTTGTACGACTTGCCACGTGTCACTGTTTCGTCCTTCGGATCTAAAATTTATAGCAAAGAAACTACAATCCATGTACTTGTGACCAATTTTTACGACACTCCAATCCGATGTTCAGAGAGAGAGTTATAAATATTTTCCCATGATAACCTCTTTGAGATGAAATTCAGGAACCAGAAAAAGCACTACCTTCCACAGATCATATCTCTGAAAATATTGTGAACCAAGCTCTGAAATTTTTTGATGATTTTCCTTCGAATTTCATCTTCTCACAATAAAATTTTTAGCTTCTTAAACTTCCTAGAAAAAAAGTTACAGTGCAAATTCCACGATGACCTGTTTAGGAGCCTGAAAAAATACCTAACTTCCACAGATCATATCTCCAAAAATATTGCGAACCAAGCTCTGAAATGTTTTGACGATGTTCCTCAGGATTTCACCTTTGCACCCTAAAAGTTTCAAATTCTGAAACTTCATAGAAGAAAAGTTATAGCGAAAATTCCACGATGACCTGTTTGGAGCAGCGAAACCCTAGAATCCAAAGCTCTGATACCAAATGTTGTGTAACCAGCTCCAAAAATAGAAGAAAAGAGATATCAACGCCTTAGAAATAAGCCACTTCGAGGGGGCAACCTCCAACACATTACATAAATGAACAATTCTTGGATGATACAATTTACAAAACCTCCTTTCTATATATAGGAGTCCATGGGGCCATAATGTAATCCTAGTGGGCCACAATGTAATCCTAGCTGACCTAAAAATAATAATTTAAGGGCACAATAATAACAAAATGGGGGTTACAAGGGTACAATAATAACAATAAGGGGGTTACACTAATAAAAATAAGGGACTATACTAGTAATATAGGGACCTAACAGTGGTATTCACAAACTTACCCATAGTACATCCCTTACATTGATCTGATGTTGCAAGAGTACCCTTGGGAAGTCCAGTAGAAATCTACTACAAAATCTTCAAAGCGCCATGGTGAAGATGGCCCAATCTCCTATGCCATAATTCACCCTCATCTTGGCTCACCAATTCTTCTACTTTGCCCATCATTGCATCGCAACCATCTACCTCCAGCTTGTAGAGATTCTTAACTCGAATCCATATCTTCTTGGTTTGACCTGTTGTTTTATGTCAAAGGAAGGCTTTTCCCTCACTGAAAAAAAATTCACAACCTTTTTCTTCCAACATTGCGACCGAGACCAAGTTCTTCTTCAAACCTGGAACATGCATAACATCTTTCAATAAGAATGGATTACCAGACTCCCTCTGAAAGGTAATAGTCCCAATGCCGGTCACACTGTATCGACCATCGTCGCCCATCTCTATATGCATTTGAAGGTCCTTCTCCTCCAAGTCACTAAACAACTCCTTGTCTCCCATCATATGGAAAGATGCACCAATATCAAGATACCACACCGATCCCATATAACCTGAAACTAAGCATGCGATCAAAGAGAAATCAAGTTCAAATTGTGAGGCTAAGGCCTTTCCAGCTACAGCTCCAGTAGCCTTCTTGTTCTTCTTCTTCTGTGGGTAGTTAGTGGCGAAATGCCCATGTTCATGACAGTGAAAACAATTCACCTTGGACAAATCCTGCTTCTTGCCTTTAGCATCAGATTTTGAAGTAAATTTATTCCCCTTCCCTTTCCTTGCTTTGGTAGCCAAAACAAAATTCTCTTCATCTTCATTCTTCGATGAAGAGCCATCCCTAGTACCCCTCCTTATCTCCTCCTGCACGAGATCCGACCAAAGTCGCTCCCATCCCGACAGTTTCTCTTGTCCATTGACAGAGTCTTCATAGCTATGCCAACTCTTCGGAAGCCCAAGGAGAGCCAAGCTCACCAAGTCTTCATCATCAACAAAAATCCCCACACTTCCCAGTTCATCCATATAGTGGAAAAACTTCATGAGATATTTTGGAATATTGTCGCCCTTCTCAATTTTTATTTTTCTGAGCTTGTCTTTCAGCACCAACTTCCTCTGGTCACTGCTGCTTTGGAATAAATTTGTCAAAGCCTTCAACATTAAGAATGGAGTGGCTTTCCTGTGAAGGCTGGACACAATATGGTCCTTCACACCTTCCAATAGAATTCTCCTTGTTTTTGCTATTTTCTTTTTCCATGCGTCAAGTAATGCAACATCGCTAGATCCCAGCTTAGGAACATCTCTATCGATGAACTCCTTCAGTTCATTATCCTCTAGAATCGCCTCCATCCTATCCTTCTAGGCTATGTAATTCAAGCTCCCATCAAGGGAATACTCCAATCGCAACCCAGTGAAAGACATTTCAATGTATACTCAACTTCTGCACCAAGAATTTTCTGTAGCAAATTCAAATTGTCCACCAGCACAAACTCAACAATTCTTCACAATTGAAATCTTCAAGAATTAACACTACTCTTATACCATGTAGAAATTATATACAAGCTGCATGTATATATCCAAATTCTCCTGATCTAATAATATTTTATCTTCTTGCTAAATACATAATCCTTCCACTGTTAATCTTTTGCGGAAATTAAACATTCAATTGCAAACACATGAAGAAAATAAAAACAATCGCACATAACACAGTTGTTTAATGGGAAAGCTTGAAGCTGAAAACCCAAAATATCATATATTATGTATCATGGAGATCATGTAAAAATCTCATACAAAGCTTAGTACATCAAGCTCCCAGTACAATCAATCGTCACACACTAATCAGAAGAAATCTGCAAATCCATGCACCGACTTCTTGCCACCTGCTAGCCTGCCTCCACTATGTAATCCCTGCTGAAATAGCTCTGAATGAATTCAAATTACCCTTGCCTTGACTGTGAAATCCTCATTGGAAACTCCAATGTGTGTGTGGTGCAATCAATGCATCACTATAGTCACAACAAATAGTCAATATTTCCTTTTCACCTATCTCTCCACTGGGTCTCCACTGGAACTGACATGCACTATAGTTAATTGCTGTATTGTTCAGTTGATTAATGAGTTATTATTTGTGAATTAATTAACTAATTAATTCACTCCACTCTCACTAGTGTATCATTCCGTTAGACTAGATACAACTAGCTCAACTGAGTTTAACTCCATTAAATGAGTTAAAATGAATAGCAATTCCATGAACTACTCTTCCAACTCTGTCATAATTTTTCCACTTTAGTTCTAACTGAGTCCTTCATGCATGAACCACCAGTAAACCCTAGGAATTACATAATTCCTTCAACTCACTGATTTTCCAAATCGGTTCACTAAAATAAAGTGCTCCAAGAGAATAAGTTGTTGTTCATTGTCGGATTATTAAGAGCTAATAATAATCGACACTTCTATTTTTATATTGATGATAATAATTGACACTTCTTAGTGAAGGCAACTCTTTTCGCTAAGCTCATCAAGACATAGGAGTAGAAGGAATGGAAAAAGATAAAGATAAATGTAGGGTTTTACACACTAGAAGGCACACCATTTGAGGTTCCTTGGGATGTCATAGAGGCCACCAAGGCCATGAAATAGATTCACATGGATGGTTGAGTTTCTCAGAGGATGAGAAACACCTTTAGCAGGGGGTGATGATGAGTCCCATCAATAACTATATTTTGATGATCATGATGTCATCCTCGAGCCTTAAAACTATCCTTTTCTCACATTAATTCACTTTTTTGGTTATATTATTCTTAGGAAGAAGAGTAAAAGGTGTTTTTTCACAGTATGTAGCATAATGTAGTTTAATTACAGGAAAATGAAGAATTTTTTAGGAATTTACTATGCAGGGGCTCGATGGAGACAACCAAGAGAGAATCTAGGTGGTTTTCCCACCTCCTTAACTCCCTAACTCAGATTGGGATCACAATATCCTCTCTCATTAGTTCAAATTCATTGGGAGTCGAGTCCCTCCTAGTGCAGTTGAAGCTTAAGAAGGAAAATATCCACTATTTTTGAGATCAAGGACGCAATCACTCTTATTTTCAAGGGAGTTTCTACCAGCTACCCTTTTGTATAAATAAACAAGATGAAAATCTCATTAGGATTCAAAGTTTTTATTTAGATAGTTCTAGCTTTTGATCTCAGAGCTTGACACTATTATTTTGAACTTTTATGTGATGTATATGGATTTTACTTTATGATAATGAAAATATGATTAGTAATTTTCATATGAGTTAGTTTTAGAGGGTTGAGACCCTTGGGTTTGGGCCCAACCCAGTGGCTTTGGTCCCTCTTTTGTACTTGTGTTTTTTTCTTTAACTTGAAGTATTTCATAGCTTTCTTTCATTTCAGTAGAGGTTAAGTTATAAAAATATGTTATTGGAAGCTTCTACATCACCTCTCTTGTGGGAGAATGGTTTGAAGGATTCACAATATCAGTAAAAAAATATTGTGTTTATGATTGATTAGAAATAGATGAATGTTAGTTTCATTCTTCATATTTTATTTAAGTATCTTTGAAGTTAGTTTGGTGACTAGAGTAGTGTTAGAGCATAAAATAGATGTTATTTAAATCCAACTCATATTTTCCACCATAAGTTATTATCACTGTGTTAATGACGAATGAATGTATGTATGTGGCTGATTGCAGGGTTGTGTTAAGCTACAAGGAATGTCACCTATTTCACCTCCATCTTCTCTCCCCCATATCTAAATCCTATCTCTAAAACTTTGTTTCCAGAGTCACTATGCCTTGAAAATTTAGGACACCATGGGCATTCACCCTAGTGCAAGAGAGACCTTTGAGGGGCCCTGAGCTTGAATAGGAGGCTTCCAAATCCTTCATTCACTTTCCCTAATTCATTTTCCTTCTCTAACTCTCTAATTTTTTTTTGTGTGGATCTTCTGTTGTTGGAAGTTTGAGTTGTTTTCTCAAAACAAATATATCTTCATTTTTACTTTTGATGAACTCCTCGGCTACTTTTACATCAGTGGGATCATATCCAAATTTTATCACTAAATGTTCCATGGATTTTATATTTGTATCCTTGTTTAGAGATGAAATTTTCTGTATTTTCAACTGAGATTGTAAAGTGTTCACTAAAGTTTGTAATCCTGATGCTGTCATAACTGAGTTTGTGAGAGAAGAAAGTATCGTCTCACTAGTCTATTTGTGTAGATATATCTAGTCAATAGGATGGATTAAATATGCATCAAAAGAGAACAGTGATTTTGTGTAATCATATGTTGTTCTTGGATGGGTGAGTTTTGGCTCTAAGAAAGTAATTTTCATTCTTCCTTTTTATATATCAAAGGATGAAAGTAGTCTATGTTGTGAAGAGGATGTCTACTTCCAGAACTGAGTATAAGTAGAAGCTTTCAAAGCTTCATTCTTCCTTTTTATTTCCTTGTAAACTACAAATATGCTTGGCTCCTTTGGATTCTATTGCATTTCCCCTGTTTGTGATGAGGATGCATCTTGTGAGGTTGAAGGAGATCCAATCACTATTTCTTCTCTGGTGATTAGGGGAATTTTGAGGTCTAAAATGGGTCTCCTAAGGAAATTATAAAATAATAGTGGAAGTTAAAATAATATTAGATTATATGATCAAATTTTAGAGGGAAAAAAGAAAAAACTATTTTTTCAACTCATATTTTCAACTTATCTCCCTATGCTTTTACTAAAATTTCGAGTGGCAATACTCGTTAGATGAAAATTTTGATTCCTCATCTAAGGAGTACCCTTGTTGCATACACAAAAAATGAGAAATACATGAAATACGTGATTGCAATCACATTTTTTCATGTATTTCTAATTTTTCGTGTAGCAGGGTTCGTCAAAAGTATGCAACATGGGTACTTCTTGGACGAGGAATTAAATTTTCATCCAACGAGTAAAACCGTTCGAAATTGGAGTAAAAAATTAGGGAGATTAGTTCAAAATACAAGTTGAAAAAGTAGTTTTATTATTTTATTATTTTTCAATATTTTTACTTTTTTACTCCAAAAATGGTGAATCACCCCCCATGGTTGGCATCATCATATTGAATCCTATTGGTTCTTATAAAGTTTATTTTGGTTGTACATTTTTCTTAGGAGGCACATTTTAGACCTCAAAATTCCCCTAATGAGGGGATGAAGGTACGAATGGCCCTACCATGACAATTGGATGTTGCTGTGTAGCATCTTCTTGTTGTGATTCACCTATGTCATTTATCTTCTGCATCTTAGCGTATATCTTGAACTCCTTCCATGAAATATTTGTGACAGTAGGGGAATCACTTTCCCTTTGTCTTTTATCCTACTTCTCTTTAGAATCTGGAGTGTGATATATGGTAACTGATATATTATGTTCTTCTACTTCCTGAAGGGTATTTTCTTTCCGTTCATCTTTGTTCATGTATTGTTCTATTTCAAGTCTAGGATATGATATGTTTAGTCATGTATGGGAACATGGATGATTGATAGGGTGGATTATTTTTAAGCATTTGAGTTTGTTTTGGCAAGAATATTTCAAAGATTTTGGTTCTTTGAGGAAAATCCAATTTCTTATAGATATCCATGAGGGATTTTGGAGAAAATGGATGGAATGGTTCAGGGTTTTGGACTTGCAACATTCTATTTATTTATTCAACGGTCATAGTGAAAAAGGCATCTTGCTTTTGGGAAATTATGGCTCTCTGACTTGGGAAATACCTAATCTGAAACCATAAGACAAAATTTGTGAAATAAAATATTTGGGGAAAGATGAATTGTGGGAGAGATGATTAAAAAAGGCTTAATGTGTAAGGGATGACTTGGCATTGAAAGATGTGATTGGTGGAAACATATGCCACCTGGCAGGATGGGAGTGGTAGCGTATGATTTTGGTGGGATTAGAGTCAACAGTCCTTTTGAACAAGTGGAGGCGATTTTCGAAGGGGGGGGGAATGGTTCATGGTATTGGAATGAGGGGGTGTGAAATGAACAAAGGGAGGGCACATGGCAAAATTTGTATGCAGGGAAATTCTTTTTTGCACCCCCCTGTTGACTAAACTTCGGGTGGGCTTGAGGGGTGCGAAAGGTATATGGGTCGTTTGATTTATTTGGCACAGATCGCGATGTTCTAACCATAGCGGAGGTTTAGTCTAAAAACGAAAAAAACCTTGTCAGATGTGCTTTATCATTTAAACCTTGTTTTAACTAGCTAATCACATTTATTACCCAATTAATTGTAATTAAACGATAAGGAGGTGGCATTTAAATTTGCTCACAAATATAATGTGGAATTTTTTTTTTCTATTTTTTCATAGATATATTTTTTTACCTAGCATTTTATTCCACCCCCTTTTACTTTTTTATTTTCATTTTTTCTTTCTTTGCCTCTTTCTTTGATTCTTTTTCTATTTTTCATTTTTTCCTATTTTTTTTCTTCTACAAACATATAACTTATCAAAACCAAATATGTTACAACATCAGCTCCAACTAAGGACTTCTTCCTCCTATAGGATGCAAAGAACATGCAAATCCAAGTTCCTTCTCCTCGGGCTGATGGAGTCTCTATTGAAAACAATCACACTTTTCTAAAAAATGAAACAAACCGGTCATGTACAATGATGGATGATTGATATAGTTTTAGTACTGGATATAATGTTTCAAATGTTTTCCATTGACTAGCAACGAACAATATTTTCCCTCCATGTTCTGTCAGATAAAGGTATTGTTGCCTTTAACTTCTACAATTCTAAAAGGGCCCAACCAAATATTATCAAACTTTCCATGTTTCCCTTTACCATCTCTTCTAGTATCCTACTAAATCCCCTTCTTTGAAGTCTATTTCTATGGCTTTCTTGTCAAATAATTTTTTCGTTTTGTTTTGATACTTTCTAAGCTTATACTGAAATTCATCTCTGTTTTCATTGAATTTTATGATCTGATTTATTCTTCTAGAAAATTTATTTGTTTCTTGTAAGAATTTCAAAATAGGAAAGGATAACTATGTGGGAAAAATGGCTTCATTGCCATAAAAAAGCTGAAAATTTGATTTACTTGTTGATCTCTTTTGTGAATTTTTTTTGGCCCAAATTTCATAATTGAGATGGCTATCGCAATTTCTCTTATGATTAGTAAGTGCTTTCTTGATGACTTTAACCAGACTTTTATTTGAATACTCTACAAATCCATTTCCTTGAGGGTAATAAGGGGCGGAGTGATTTAATAAAATCTGGTATTTCTGACAAAACTCAATCATCTTAACACTATTGAAAGCTTGTGCATTTTTTGTAACTGTCTACTTTGGGCAACCAAAATCTAGACAATATATTTTCTTCAATGAATTAATAACAATATTTTCAATAGAATTTTTGACTAGGATGGATTCTACCCATTATGTGAAATATTCTGTGGCAGTGAGAATCCATCAATGCTGATTGCTAGATGCTGGGTGAATCTCTCCAATAAAATCTAGTCCCCACTATAAAAAAAAGTGATTCTACTAGGACTGGAACAAGAGGGAGTGATGCTAATATATGTTTTGCAGAAAAAATATGACATGGTATACAACTTTTGAATTTTTCTCCCACTTGTGCAAACAACTTGGGCCAATAGAAACATGCTCTAAGAATCTTGTATGCTGTTGCTCTCCACGCATAGTGACCTCGACAAATACCTGCATGAAATTGATCTATAACTCCCTCTGTCTCTTCTTTAGTTAAACATAACAATAGGATATTTAAAGATCTTTCCAATACATATTTGCATTGATTATGCAATATTTGACAACTTTTAACTTGAGTGATTTACACTAATTATATTTAAAGTTTGATGGAAATTCATGATTGTGAAGAAAATTTACAATAACAATGTACCGTTCAGATAAGAGAAAATTCTCATCAATATGTAGTGGAAGAGGAGTTGATTCAGCGGTAGATGAAGGTTCTTGTGGATTATCATATATTGAAGCTTGAGAAGGTTCTTGTGGATTCTTCTCAACTGAAAGTTGCATTATAGAATTTATCCCTAATATTTTAAAATTGGATTTAGCTAGAAGCTTGGCTAAACTGTGGCCCTTAATCAGTTTGGTAGATTTTATACTAGGATCAAATTCTAATATCTTGGTGATCCATCTTCCTCTTCTACCATCTATATCAAGTTGTGATAGCACAATTTTAACAACATTATATGGAACATAGGAAATAATGGATGAATGGAGGACACATAATCTAAAGGATATCAAGTCTTGGACAAGGGAAAGGCATTTTTTCTATAATTTCATATATCAACTCAGCATCTCTCATGAATTTAATAAACAAGGAAATAGGGTGGTCATCACCATTTTCATTTTTCTACAAAAGGACAAAAAATAAAGTGGTTTTAGAAGAAAAAGAGAAAATTCTTAATGGTTTTGAATAGTCTGGACTGGCTAATACTATGGCTTCAGAAATAACTTTCTTATTTTGGGAAAAAGAAAATTTTGATTGAAATGTCCATTTAAATTCATGGTTTTTCCTTAACATGTCAATAATGTCTTTAACTATTTCAACATAGTTGGGTATAAACCTTCTTAAAAAGTTGATTTTCCCAAGAAAAGCTTGAATTTCCTTTTTATTCCTTAGTAGAATTATTTATTGAACGGATGACACTTTCTTTGGATCAATAACCATGACTTCATTTGAAATAATGTGGCCAAGTAGCTTTCTTTCTTTGATGGAAAAGAGGGACTTCTTTGGATTGAGTGAGATTCCAAATTTCTCCCACCTGTCAAAAACCTTTCTCAAGTGCTTTAAATTTTCTTGATCAGAATTAGAAAATATAGTAAGATCATCCAGATAAATGACAAAAAGTTTATTAATATTACCAAAAAACATCCATGGCTCTCTGGAAAGTAGCTCCAGCATTGGTTAGACCAAAAGGCTTCCTTGCATACATGAATGTACCCCAAGATGTTGTGAATGTTGTCTTTTCTCTATATTTTGTACTTACCATAATCTAATTGTATCCAGAAAAACCATGTAACATATAAATTCTATTAGAACCTCAAACTTGTTGAAGTAATTGATCCATTTTGGGTAATTGATAATTATCCTTCAAATACGATTTATTTAAATTTCTGAAATACACACACAATCTGATCTCACTATTTTTCTTTCCAACCAGGACAAAATTGGCCATCTAATAAAAATATTTTAAAGGAACTATGATATTAGCATCCAATAATTTTTGAAGTTATTTTTCAATTGTTGGAAGTAAAATTGGATTTATCCTTCTTAGCTTCTGTTTAAAAGTTTTGGCTTCTGGTTTAAGGGGAATTTTGTGCTCAATAATAGTGGTATCATAAGTTTTTAGCTCATCATATGACCAAGAAAAAAAATATCTATAATTCCGAAGGAGACTTAAATATTTATCTTTTCTTTCCTGTGGTAATGATGCAGAAATCTTAATGTTCCTGGTTTCACCATGAGCACCAATATTACACTCTTCAATATCCTCTTCAGATGAGTTTTCTAATGAGTTTTTAGGAACATCATTATGATAAAAAAAATTCAAGAGGAATTAGGCCTTTTGGAATGAAATTGTTGGATAACTCAATGATATTATGATCAATTGTTTTTGAGTTTATTGAATAAATTTCATTTTAATTATCCAAGTTTTTATCATTAAGATGTTCATCATCAATTTGTAAAGTTGAAAATTCATCAATAACTTGTAAGAAAATTTTCAATTGTTCATCATCCTCAAAAACTTTCCAATACTCAAGATTACCAGGAATTGAAGGTCTATATTTCACCTGAATTTGGTATTGTTTTTTCATTTTATTAGGAATCTTAAAAGAACTAGTTGAAGGAGCCAAAGTGTCTACGTGAATGTTTTCATTTCTTGGAATAATTGTGACGACAAAGGCTTGAAAGAAATTATCCACTGTATCCCATACCTCATTCCTATAAGAACTAAGTCTAGGATGTTTGGTTTGACATATATTTCTTACTTGTTTAAAAATGAGCTTTGAATCACTAAAGAAAACTAGTTTCTGAACTTTTAGACCTTTAGCTAATTCCAATCCTAAAAGGAAAGCTTCATATTCTGCTACATTATTGGTAACATAAAATTATAAGTTATAAGATTGGGTAATGTTTTATTTGTCTAGGGAATTAAGAACAATATTAGCTCCAAATCCATCCTTTGAGAATGCTCCATCAAAATAAAATTTCCAAATATCAATTTTTTGAGTTTTTGGTTTTTCCACAATCTGTTCTATGTGAAGCTAGGGATTTTGAAAATCATTAGATGATAATGTAAAACATCAAAAATATTGATCAAAAACATAGATATGATGATTCCTAACATGATCAACCCTAAAAATAGTATTTATGAATCATAATTCTCTGTATAATATAATATGTTCTTCTACATACACATGAATAGTAGCATAAGACATATCCATCTACAAACTTCCTCTTAATTTGGCACAACATGATCTAGATAATAGAATTCCAAATTTAGGAGGAATGTCAGTGACTACAATGTCTAAGACTACTCTTTTAACTGAAATTTGTGCTAAGGTGCCAACTAGATATTTTATTAGACCTAGGAAAGTCACTTTATTTGAATCAAAAGTGTATAAATCATGGTAAGGTCTAGTAATTTCCAGTTGAAGTTGATCCATGATCACTTTAGACATTAATTTATGGGAAGCTCCTAAATCTAGCATACAATTGTACAATAGAAAATCATGAAATTTTAAAGTGACATAAAAGGGAAGGACATTTTCATCAATCATATGAGAACTAGGAACAAACATTACTGAAGGTTTTTCATCTTGCAGACTTACCACATCTTCCTCAGCATCAACACTTGAAGATTGGATCCATTTAGAAACTTGATTCTTGTAACCTGGATTCTTGGAAATTTCAGATAAAGGAATAGGTATTTTAACTCTTTCAAGTTCTTTTTCAAAAATGAAAGTTGTCAAAATAGTTTTTTTCCACATTATTATGATCATTTGACTTGTTGAATTGTTGAATGATCGTGGTTTGAGTTTCAGTTGATTTAACTAGTGGTTCATTAACAATGATGTTTTTAGATGGTCTACCAGGTCCTGGTATGGGTCCTAAATTGTATCTTCTATTTAATTTTGCAATTAAGAATTCAGAGAAGGCTTGATATTTTGAAATTTACGAATTTTCTTGCTCCTGTTGAGAGAATTTATTTTGAGGAAGATGAATAATGGCATTCTGATTTGATGAGTGATCAAAATTATTGATATCATTTGTAATTAGGGGGCTAGTATCCTCAGGTTCTTGATCATCAATCATTAATGGGGGTTGAATTTGTTGATCATTATTAGGCCTTTGAAAATTTTAGTTTTCTGAGGTCTTCTATACTGAGTTTGAGTTCTATTAGCAACTAGTTGGGATACTCTAGGCTAGGCTTCAATTTTAGATATTCTGTTAGAAATATTGATTATTAAATAAGTGATTATGATCAATCTTGTGATCGTCATACTTACTTCTTTGAGGAGAAGTTCTTTCTTCTTTAATTTTAATTTTCTTTTTAGCCTTTTCAGCCTTTGATTTCATTTTATTAGGTGAAAAAATATTTTCCTCTATTTCAGTAGCATCTGTTTGCATGCATTCTAAGGTAATATACCTTCCTTCTTCAGCATAACATCAAAGTCATCATCAAAATCCTTTGAAAATATAACTTTTGTTGCTACTCCTGGTGGTTTTCAGTCACTATGAAATTTATTATAAATTTTGTTAAACCTCTTAATAAAATTTGATACAGGCTCTCTAGGATTCTTCATTAAATCATCAAATTGTGTTAGGAAATAGACAATATCTCTTTTAACTCCCCATTGATTGTTAAAAATAGTAATTATTTCATTCCAATTGCAAATGGAGTTAGCTCTTAACTGTCTAAACCAAATCCTGAAATTACCCTCAAGATATTGTACAAACAATATAGTGTAGACATGTTCATGCTCAATATTAATGTTATCAACAAAGTCTAAGAAATCAACTACATGATCTTCTGTAGATAACCATGTTTCTCCTTTAAATTTGGGCAAATATTTTAAATATCCATCTAGAAAATCATTTAACTTATTAGGAAGGACCAATGCTGCATAACAAGCTTGAATGGTTGGTTGAATACCGACCATTCTATTGGGTGAAGTAGGTGATGAAGATGAGGAACTTGAAGTTGATCATGATGAAGTTGGAGGTGTAGATTTTCTTCCTTTAAGGTAGAGAGTAGAACCACTATATATTTTATGTAAAGGTGATTGAATCACCAACTTGTGAAGTTGTGGGTCAAATTTTGGTCACCTTCAAATAAAGGATTCGTATATATAGAAAAATTGTCCTCTGGTTTATTAGAAGTTGATGGAAATGTGTGAATAATGGAGGAGATAAAATCAATGGGTTTTAATTGAGGAAATTCAACTTATAAATCAGCTTCAGATTTTGGAGATTCTGAAATAGTTTTAGGGATCTTATATGACTCTAATTGATAATCAAGAAGAGAAGATTGTAAATAAACGCCTTTAGATAATAGATATAGCACTTTAGGTGGTAAATATCATATATTAGGAGGAATTGATACAGGGCTAAAAGGATCAGCCTCTAAAACTATTTATGGATGAAATGAAGGAGAATTTGAAGTTGAGGCTTCTAGTATTCTCCTCAAAGAGACGATTCTCACCATCCACTTTGGATATGATAATGGAGAATGTAGATGAGGATGTGAGTGAGATCTGGTATGCCTAGATGAATCCAAATTTATTATGTGAAGTTTCTAGGTGAATAATTTTAACCAACTAACGCTTTATTTGTTGGCAATATGATGCAATATGTTTTCCTTGATGGCAACCTACTTGATGAGTTGCCTTTTGATAAGCAACCTATTTGTTAAAGATGTAAAAATGATGTATCTACAGGTCAGTTCAGAAGTGACAGAGAAAGGCAATCCAGTTAGGATCAGAGAAATGATAAATATAATATGTCACAATGTATACGTAAGTTTGATGAAGGCGACCTGTGTACATATGCTACTTGGTATACAGGAAACCTATGTATACATCCAGAATTAGTATATTCACAGTTATTATGAAGAGAAGTTGCGTATACACAAGAGTATGAAGAAGCCAAGTTGCGTATACCTTTTTCTCTCTAAAATTATGATACCAGGAGGCATTACCATGATATTAGCCCAAAAAATTGAGTGTTGTGACTTCTATTTGATTCCGTCCAATAATACCATCGGCAGTTGTGTGGTTTTGGCTCATGGTATTGGTAAAGGATAAATATATATAAGGTGAAGAAGATCATAGTGCACGTGTGTGCATGTGTAAGGGTTGTTAGTGAATATTTATCTCTGAAGTGTATCTGCATGGGATGAACTCTGTTTTATTGGTAGATCTGAATCTATGATGCATCCTTGGATACAACAATGGATCGGGATCTCTAGACTTGAAATGACTATGTAATTGCATGATCTAATTATAAAATGGTTGGATCTATGACTTGGCACATGTTTGCTGAAGTAACTGAAGAAATTTGGGTAAGTCTATAGATTTGAAACATTCTGCAAAATTAATATTTATAGATCTATATGCTAGTTCATCTTGGTGAAAGCACGTATATACGCGGCTTTGTCTCAGAAACAATGCGTATGGAAGTCAGGGTTTTCTGAAGCTTTCTAGAGAGGTTATCTATTTATTCCTGTTGTATTTCTATTTTCTGCCAATGAAGTCTTCATGTAGATCTAGGTTGCTTGAAAATGGTATATGCTGCTAAGTTGAATATGTACAAATATAATCAATGAGTGAGTAAATATGTTTAATGATGAATGACTGACTAAATTATTTGCATTACTGAAAAGATATCTGACTGAAAAATTAGTATTCTCAAATCTATACCCAGGTTGGTGTGAAGGAAAGTGTGTGTACACGCAGGATCAGTAAAGTGAAGTAGCGTATGTATTTTAATATAATGAATGATCAGGGTTGAGATTGATTCTGCATATTGATTCTAAAATATGAGTTATTACTGTGTTCTGGTTATAGTGATCACACTGTTTTGATTTAATTTTGGGTTAAGTTTATTATTGATGATCTTCATGATGAGTTGTGTTGAAGCTGTGGGATCCAGTGTGAAATTTGATGAAACGTGGTCTGCAATGGTTTTGAGGGTTGAAGCCTTCAGTATGGAAGTAGAAGCTTCCTGCTAGTAGCAGCTGGTGTTCTGATCAGGGGGTTGAAGCTCCCTTCCAGTAGTGGCCGGAAAATGAGATCAGGGGGTTGGAGCTCCCTTCCAGTAGCAGCTGGAGAATGAGATAAGGTTGCAGTCTTCTGCAGGTAGATGCCTGCATATTGATATGAGTCTACAATAGTAAAAAATTGTAATAAATTTTCCATATAATAAACATTGAAGACATAGATGACAACAACGATGGTTTTTTTCCCTAATTGGGTTTCCAATTTAAATCTTGGTGTTCATGTGTGATTCTCTTGAGTGATGATTTATTATGTTATTACTGCACATATTTACTACTTAACTATCTGATGCATAAATGATAAGTTGGGTGAAAGAATGTTTCTAAAATTTCATCTAAAAATAAATTTATCTCAGTATACACAAGTTTCTGTTTGTATATCCATGTATATACACAATTTGGGTTAATTAAAGTCGTGTATAGAAATCAATAAGAGAAAAGTAAAAGATAATGATTATTGTAAATAATGATTCGCCCAACCCCCCCCCCCTCTCATTATTGTTCCCAACAATTAATATCAGAGTAGGTCCTTTTATTGCCTAAATCTACCTCAGGCTGAAGGAAGGCAGAGTTCAGGGTAACATCAAACCACGCTTAGTCTGGTAGCTAGCCCTACCAGAACAGGAGAGGGCTCTCTCCGAGTCAATCTCAGTGAAAATTAATCAGTAGGGATTGAGATGACTGAAATGAAAGCTAATTTTAGGCTAGGTATATAAGTGAAGGAGTTTGATTGTGTTTTGGGGGTTTTTTGTTGGATCAAGGGAAAGGCAGTTTTGGGTGCGGGGTTTAGGCCTAGTTTTGTAGAGTTCTGATTGGGGCAAGGAAGGAAGTAGTTTTGATGCTTTAGATTTAGTGAATGGATGGATCAGACCAGTGAGGAGCTGAAGAGGGCAAGAGGGTCTCAAGAGTCCTCCTCAAACAGATGAAAACATGAAAAACTAAACAAAAATGAAGCTAGAGCAAAGCAAACCAATGAATTCTACCTTTATAACTTGTTTGTTCAGTTTAAGAAGAAAGGATAATTAAAATGGTACACATAAACATCAGTGAACTTACAGATACATAGAGGAAAACACCATCAAAACACAAAGCCACAAGGATCCCAAAGAGGGTTGCAAACCCTGGTCTATTCCTTTGCCAAAATTGCAGAATGAAATGTACAATGAAGTGCTAGCAATCCAAAATGTCCAACCCTCTACCAAAATCCAACCCCTACACTATGAAATTCATAAAATATATACATTTTCTCATCCTTTTACTAAGGCAATTGAGCTCAACCATTTTTTTAAAAATAGAATCAGTTACATTAAACTTGGGCCGAATTTCTGAAAATAGGTGTTGAAGATGAACTCGTATCTCCTAAACCATAGAAATTGTTACAAAAATTAAAGAGGTTTTTATATATAAGGTAATTTTTGAGAAAAAATTCTCTCAAATTTGGAAAATTCGTTTCCATTTTCTCGCAATCTGTTCCACAAAATCATCTCTAAAACAGAAAATCATTAAAAATTCAAATCTGTGAAAATGAGCTATAGAGATATAGTCACATATCCAAATTCGTGACACCTGTGAATAAAATGAAAGAGGTTTTTGTTATATGGCTTGTGTTTAAAAAAAACCTCCTTGGGTTTTTCAAAATGACTTTCCATCTGTTGTAAAATGGCTTCGCACTAAAATGACTAAAACAGTAAAAAATATGAAAAATTTGCTTTGTTTTAATGTAGGCTCCAAATATCACTGTATATCTCCCACATAGTAGCACCTGTGCATAAAATGAAGGAGTTTTTTGTTATTTGGTATGTGATGAACAAAAACCTCTTTCACTTTTGAAAAATTCCTTACCATTATTTCACAAACTGATTTTGTACTAAACTTGTCATTGTGTGCAGCAACTGACCTCAAAACATGCATAACCAAGAATCACTCATTCATTTCGATCATATCTTCTAATTCAGGAGCCGGTTACGGGAGTGTGATATACCGTTGGGAATATTTTTTCGAGCTTCTTCTGATGGACACACTTGTGGCATGTTTTGTGTTGAACATCATGTGCAAAACATATAACAAAACCAGACATAGTAAGAGCTCATGTTGATCTCTGGTGACAGGCTGCGAAGACTGGAACTAACAGGTCCTTCTAAAGAAGCTTAATTGATAGAAGGAATATCAAATAAGATGAGCAATCAAGATGGGACAACATCTATTAGGCCTCCTCTCTTCAATGAAAACAATTTAATCTTCTGGAAGATAAGGAAAATATCCTATCTTTAGTCTCTTGGAGCAGATGTATGGGCTATAGTTTAAGGAGGTTATAATTATCCAACTTCAGTTTCAACAGATACAGTAGCAAGAAAGAAATATGAAGCCAATGCAAAGGCGGTCAATGCATTATTGGGAAGTTTGAATGAATCATAATTTTTCAAAGTCATGCAGTTGAATACAACAAAGGAGATATGGGACAAAATAATTCTGAGCTATGAAGGTGATTCCAAGGTAACAAGTGCTAAACTCCAAACTCTCAGAACAAAATATGAAAAAATCATCATGCATAATGAGGAAAGCATTGCTAGTTTCTTTTTATGTCTAAATGATATTGTAAATCGTATGAGAAATCTGGGAGAAACCATAATTGACACTACTCTAGTAGAAAATGTTTTAAGATATCTAACTCCCAAATTTGAGTCAAAAGTGTTTTTTATTGAAGAGAAGCAGGAACTACAAACTCTTACTATTGTTCAACTTCATGGGATTCTAACTGCATGTGAAATGAGGAAAGGAGGTCCATCTAAAGTCAAAGAAGTTTCTTTAGAGTTGCTGCAAAAGGAAAGGAAGTAGAAGAACAAGAATGATCAGGGTATGTTTCAGGAGAAGATGAGCTCAATTTTGTAAAGAAGCTACAACTTGGCACTGGAAGGTTCAGAGGTAAGCTTCCTTTTAAATGTTTTGCTTGTGGAAGAGTTGGTCATTATGCTGTTAAATTTCCCCATAAATATAATCATGAAAAAGGAAAAGAAGTGGAAAAAGGAAATAAGAAATGGTTAATCGACAGAAAAATATATTATACTGATGAAGATAGTCATGATCTATCAAATAGTGAAGAAGGAGAATTCGATCAAGATATTAGGCTGCTCATGGCTTTTTAAAAAGAATCTAGTGAGGCTAAAGATACTTCTATGGATGCTTTAGAAGAAAATGATTTTCTTGAATAAATAAATCAACTCAAAATATGTTTGGAAGAAAACAAAATTTCCATAAATACTTTAAAAAATAAGCTTATAGAAAAGGAGAAGCACAATGAGAAATTAGAATATCAAATAGTAGGCCTAAGAAAGGAAATTGAGAAAGTGAAAACTTTAAATCTTAGATTTTCTAAAGGATCTGAAACCTTAGATGAAATTATCAAGGTACAACACTCTCCTCTTGTAAAGATAGGTCTTGGATATATAAGAGAATCCTCTGTCTTCAGCACCAAGCTATCTAAATGCAGCTAAATCCAGCCAGCAACATTTTGTCACTCAACAAAAGAACAAAGAGAATACACAAGTAAAGCATGACCACTTCAATTCAAGGAAGAATAATTATAGAAATATCAATCAACAGGTAAACATAAATAGAATATTTCATGATCGCAGAAATTTCTTCTAATTGAAAATGTTTTTCATGTCATAATTTTGGTCGTAAAGTTGTACAATGTGTTGCATACAAAAACCATCATGATCAGAGAAGCTAGAAAGAAGAGAAATGAGGCTGGAGTAAAGAAGAATACTTACAACAAATTTTATCCTCTTCAAGGCGAAATTGAATGTTCTTATTGCAATAACTTTGGACATGAAGAATCTGAATGTAGGAGCAAATTTCAGCCAAAAGAACATATAACCACAAATTCCAAGGTATGGAGAAAGAAGGACTCACAAGTTGAAATATGTGGCATAGTGTTATTTGCAGAAGAAGAAGAAAATAAATGGTACATTGATAGTGGATTCTCAAAACACATGACAGGTGATAAAAATAAACTTCTTTCATATAATGCATTAGAGAAAGAAAAGAATGTTACTTTTGGAAATGAATCTCCTGCTATCATTAAGGGTAAAGGTTATGTATTTCTAAAATAAAAGGTTAAAGCTAACAATGTTATGTATGTGGATGGGTTAAAGAATAACTTGTTGAGTGTAAGCCAAATGTGTGATCAAGGGAATGAATTTGTCTTTAGTTGAAAAGAATGTGTTCTTTAGTTGAAAAGAATGTGTAGTACGTGAAATTGACATAGGAAAAATAGTAATAAAAGGAACTAGAACACCAAGAAATCTGTATATATTAAAAGGTGGCCAAGAGCAATGCTACTTAGGTAAATCTACAGAAAAATGGTTATGGCATAGAATATTGGGACATTTGAGCTTCTCTCAAATAAGAAAATCTAGCAGAATCAAAGTTGTTCGTGATCTACCCTGCATCACTCTGTCTGAAAGTACCATATGACAATAATGCCAATTTGGTAACCAAACTAGGGTGCAATTCAATGCCAAAGAAGGATCAGCAAGTAAGCCTCTTGAACTTATACATATTGATCTATGTGGTCCTATAAGGAAAAATTCACCCCGTGGAGAACAATACTATATTTTATTTATTGATGACTTCTCTAGAATGTGTTGGATCGGTTTACTAAAACATAAAGATGAAGCATTTGAAAAATTTAAGATCTTTGAAGCTTTGTTTGAAAATCAATTAGATCTAAAAGTCAAATGTCTTATATCTGACTGAGGAGGAGAATATATATCATATGAATTCTTTGATTTATGTGAACATCATTGCATAAAAAGATAGTTTTATGTAGTTGGAACCCCACAACAAAATGGCGTGGCTGAAAGAATGAATAAAACAGTTCAACAGATGGATCGTGCTATGCTTGATGATTCTAGAACTCTTGATACATTTTGGGGAGAAGCAACACATACTGTATTAAATATTCTTAACAAGGCTCATGTTCGTGTAAACAGTGATAGAACTCCTTATGAGCTCTCGTATGGTAATCTTCCCACTGTAAATCATTTTAGAGTTTTTGGAAGAAAATGTTTTATCAAGAACAATGATGAAAAACTTGGTAAGTTTGAACCTAGAGAAGATGAAGGAATATTTTTTGGTTACTCTTCTAGAAGTAAAGCATATAAATGTTACAATAAAAGTCTTCAGAAGATTTTTGAATGTATTGATGTTGTAATTGATGAGTCTCTCACATCTCCTAAAAGGGAAATAACAACAACAAATGAAGATGATTATGATGTATATTTTCCTTCATCAAATATAAAAAATAGAGAAGGAGAACCCAATGAAGCACCAGAAGAAGATATATTTGAAAAGGTTCCATCCAGGTATGTTCAAAAGAATCATCCAGAATCACAAATTCTGGGAGAAAAGGGATCAGGTGTCCAAACAAGAAGAACTCTTGTAGGATCCCCTAGCTATCTGGCATTCTTATCCATTATTGAACCACAAAATGTAAATCAAGCTAGTAAAGATGAATGTTGGATTCAAGCCATGAATGAAGAACTTGATCAAATTGAAAATAATCATACTTGGGAATTGGTTCAAAGACCTCATGATAAAAATGTGATTGGAACAAAATGGATATTCAAAAAACAGTTAAACGAAA
This sequence comes from Pinus albicaulis, assembly GCA_034641835.2. NCBI lineage: Eukaryota > Viridiplantae > Streptophyta > Pinopsida > Pinales > Pinaceae > Pinus > Pinus albicaulis. The sequence goes on along the minus strand of CM076575.1, from coordinate 951,906,134 downwards.
ATGGAGATGTTATTAGAAACAAAGATAGAATTGTTTGTAAAGGGTATGCTTAACAAGAAGGTATAAACTTTGAAGAAACATTTGCTCCTGCAGCCAGACTTGAAGCCATAATAATGTTTCTTGCTTTTTCAAGTTTTCAACAATTCAAAGTTTATAAAATGGATGTGAAATCTTCTTTCCTCAATGGTGATCTAGAAGAAGAAGTTTATATAGAACAAAAAAAGGATTCATTTTGGGAAATGATGAAAAACTTGTTTTCAAACTGAAAAAGGATTTATCTGGTCTCAAAGAGGCTCCTCGGGCATGGTACTATCGTCTTGACAAATATCTTCAACTACAAGGTTTTCCTGTTGGGAATTGAAACATCAAAAAATGTTCCTAAATACTATGGATAATCCAGGAAGCTCTTCAACAAGGTTTCACAAAGGGATTTGCTGACAATAACTTATACACAAAAATAGAGAATGATAAACTGTTGATTATTGTTTTGTATATTGATGAAATCATTTTTGGAAGTAATGAAGAATCCATGAGTCAGAAATTTTCTTCTGTTATGTAGCAAGAATTTTAAATGTCTTTACTTGGGGAACTAACATCTTTCTTGGATTTCAAGTGCAACAAGCAACAGACTGGCATATTTCTATCACAAGAAAAATATCTCAAGAAAATTCTGAAGAAGTATGGGATGAAATACTGAAAACATGTGAGTACTCCAATGGTAAATGGATGCAACCTCAGTTCTCATGATGATTCTCCCATGGTGAATCAACCAGAGTATAGATCCATGCTTGGAAGTCTGCTTTATCTAAATGGGATAAGACCAGACATTATGCATGCAGTTGGGATTATTGGACGATTCCAAGCTAATCCAAAAGAGTTTCACCTTTAGGTTGTAAAAATAATATTCAAATATCTACATGGGACTCAAGACTTTGGTCTATAGTATCCAAAGAATGCTGATCTCACTCTTCATGTTTACACAGATGCGGATTGGGAAAGAAATGTTGATGATTGAAAAAGCACTAGTGGTGGTGCATTCTATATGGGGCACTGATTAGTCTCTTGGTTCAGTAAGAAACAAACTTCTATTGCCTTATCTACAGCAGAAGGAGAATATGTGGCTATCGCATCATGTTGCACACAGCTTATTTTGATGATGAAGACATTACAAGATATTCAAATCAAATGTTCACCTCCCATATCCATTCTATGTGATAATAAAAGTGCCATTAGTATCTCAAAAAATCCTATTATGCATTCCAAGACCAAGCACATTCCTATCAAGTATCACATCCTACATGAACAAGTGCTTGAACAAAAGGTTAAATTGGAGTATGTTCCCTCCAAAGAACAAGTTGTAGATATATTTACTAAACCTCTTCCCAAGGAAGCATTCGAATATCTCAGACAGAAGCCAGGAATTGTCTCTGCCTCTCTTATCAAATCTGCTTAATTTTAGAAGATTAAATTTGGTATGCTGGTTTCATAAAGGAAAATCATGTATATGCACAATTTTTTGTGCATCAAACCGCATATGGTTTTTGCTGACAAAAGTTCTTTGGGTCATTTTTCTAAACAGTTTGTGTTGTTGTTGGGTAATCTCTGTTGTTGTTCCAGTATTCATCTTACTGTACCTTTCTTTGATATTTATCTCCTTGATGAAGATGCTTTGATGATTTGGTTTTTGAATGTGTTTAGGATGCACAAGTTTAGGGGTAGCACCTACCTTTTTGAAAAGGATGCATTGTTGGAATTATGTTGGTTGTTGAATTATGATCTCTCTCTTGAGATATTTTGGTCTTGGTTAGAAAAAGTCATATCTGTAATTTGATGAAAAGGTCATGTTGCGACCTACGATGTAAAATTGTTATATTCAGTCATGTTAGGACTTGTTAAAATTTGTAAACCCACTTGGTTGGGTAGTTATTTGTAAGCCCACTTGGTTGGCAATTTGAGTAAAAAATGTAATTCCACTTGGTTGGATCATTGATGTAAGTATGAGTACTTGGTGATAGGAAATATCATACTTGGTTGAGTTATAGAGTCATGTAATTCATTGAAAAATCTGTCTGAAGATTCAGCTTGAACTCAGGGGGAGCATGGTAAATTCAGTGCACATCAAATCTAAAGAGCTCTTCTTTCTACAAGGGAAGAGAAACCTTGTTTTGGTATTGATCCGCCCTTTTCCCTTGATGTCAAAGGGGGAGAGTATCTTGATGTTTGAATAATGGTTATGATTAATTTATCTATCTATTGTGGTGATCAAACACCATCATGGTTTCCATCAAGTCCAAAGTGGGATATTGTTGGAAATATGATGTAATATGTTGTCCTTGATGGAAACCTACTTCATGAAGTTGTCCTTGATGGAAACCTACTTGATGAGTTTCCTTTTGATAAGCAACCTATTTTTTAAAGATGTAAAAATGATGTATCTACATGTCATTTCAGAAGTGACAGAGAAAGAAAATATAGTTAGGATTAGAGAAATGATAAATATAATATGTCACAATGTATACGCAGGTTTGATGAGGGCAACCCATGTACATACGCTACTTGGTGTACAGGCAACCAGCGTATACATCCAGAATTATTATTACTGCTTAAATATCTGATTCATAACTGATAAGATGGGTTAAATAATTCTTCTGAAAGTTCATCTAACAATAAAGTTATCTCAGTATACACAAGTTTCTATTAGCGTATCCGCGCATATATGCAAGTTGGGTTAATCAAAGTCGCGTATAGAAATCAATAAGAGAAAATATTGTGATTATTGTTAATACTGATTCACCCCATCGCCGCCACCACCCCCCCCCCCCCTCCTAGTATTTTTCCCAACATTATTCACCTTAAAGGGAGAGCTCAATCATTGTCCCAGGGAAAATAATTCAATTCGCGTCCCTGACAACGGTGCCAATTTGTTGTTGTACCTCCAAGATAATTCTTGGTTAATTAATTATGCTAGAGCATCTAAAATATTTTATTTTTTTATTTTTTTGAATGACCAATGTTATAACTTATAAAAGTAGGTGTTTAAACCTTAGTTAAACTTAAATATCCAGAAAATGGCTGATATTTACCTCTTGACAGTAATTTAGATTTTAAAATGGGTGTAAGGTGGAATTGTAATAGGTTATGATTCTTTCAATATCCAAATATAATATATATTAAATCATACATAAATATGCAAGTAAACAATGTTTACAACCCAAAAAAATGTATTTAATCTCATGAAGAAGTGACAATTTATTCATGTAGAGGATTTATTAAGATATACAATCTCATAAAATAATATCTATAATAATTTATAGCTTCACAACCTATATTACCCAATTTCTTCAAAAAAACTTAAACAAATGAAGAAACAAGAAAATGGAAATGAATAACGTAAGGAGAACTCACAAGATGGCAAATTGTTTTGAAGCAAATCAAAATCCTTTCATAAATATGAAGCCAATTTTGATTGATTACAATTTTGATTTTAGAATCTCGTCCAAGGGTTCAACCCTTTGTAATTTGATTTTGGAAGTGTTTATACAAATTCTTTACAAAAATCTAGATCAGTTTTGAAAAATATCTGGAACTGTTTTACAAAAATAATGCAAAATATTAGTAAAATAAAACTGCTAAAATGGCTGGCACTGTTTTTGGGGATTCTCATGATTATTTGGCCTGATTGTGTTGTTGTTTTGTTGCTGACCCTGCTAACTCATGGCTTCAATAATTTGCATAATTCTTCCCACCTGTCTTCACCTGGAATAGTATACTTGAGTATTTTTCTGAATGTTTCATCTACCTTAGTATACCTTTGCACGGTAGGTTTAACCAAAAATAGATGGATGATATCATGCTCGATAAGTAAATAATAACTAAGGTCCTCCATGAAAGATTTTCCTGTAATCAAACCCTTTATCTTTGCAAATTTGGATCTATATTTGGAATTTGAATACAATTTATGCTGATATTCATTCAAATTAATCAATTATTCTCCCATCCATGTTAACCCAGGCAAACCTTTTTGATATATATACATATATGTATAAATCTATGAAATTTATGGATTCCAGATTCTAAATTATGACATTTGTTTTCCAACTGCAACATCATAGTTCTCTTAGTAAGAATCCTTCTTACTTTTAGAATGTCTTCTGTTTTATCTTCTATATCAAATTATTCTAATTCTTCTTTGGTTTTACAATTTAGAATCCTAATAATAGTTGTGGCTCTACCTGGTTTCATGCGCAATTCCTTCTTTATATCTCCAATTACTCTAAATTTTTTAACTATTTCATCTTGTTCTAAGATGATTTGAATTGATGGCCATATTTTAGTGATGGCATCATTGCTTTCTATCCAAATTTTTTCTTTGGGTTGATATGGTATCAGCAAAAAGAGACTAATTTTCTAAGGCATCAATTTTTTGAGTCAGCTTGTGTGTTTTCTGTAATTCTTCCAGATAGGCAATATCTGTTTTCAACTTCTTATCTTGGAGTTTAACAATCTAAGGCTTCATGTTTTCAATTTATTTTCCTTTATTGGATAATTCATCCATTTCCTTTATCAATTCTGTTACTGGATTTATACCTATTGATGTAGATGCTTCTCCTGTTGTTGTACCTGTAGGTGGAATTGTTGCTGGTGCAATGGTTGTTACTGGAATTACTGTTAGAGCCCCAATTTGTTTAGGAACTGCCTTCTTTTTTTCCTTCATAAGTCTCTCAAGTTATTTCTCCATCCTAGAAATTTGTGCATTTTTCTCAATTACGATCTTAAACATGTCTACCCTTTCCTTCTCTAACACTCCCATTTCTTTTGTTTAAGGATATTTTTTTGTTAGGAGTTTGAGCTATTTTCTCAAAGCAACTATATATACATTTTTACTTTTGATGATATCATCTGTTGATTTTACATCAGTGGGATCATATCCCAATTTTATCACTAAATTTTCCAAGGATTTTATTTTTTTATCCTTGGCTAGAGAAGAAATTTTCTTTATTTTCTACTGAGATTGTAAATTGTTTACTAAAGCTTGTATTCTTGATGATGTCATAACTGAGTTTGTGAGATAAGAAAATATCATATCACTAGACTAATTGTTTAGATCTATTTGGTCAATGGGATGAACCAAATATGCATCAAAAGAGAAAACATATTTGGTTTAATCATCTTCTATTCTTGGATGGGTGACTTTTGGCTCTAAGAAATAAATTCACATTCTTCCTTTTTTTGTATCAAAGGCTAAAAGTAGCCTATGTTGTGATGATGATGCTTTCTTCCAGAACCAAGTATAAGTAAAAGCTTTCAAAGCTTCATTATTCTTTTTGATTTCATTGTAAATTGAAAATATGCTTGGCTCCTTTGGAATCTATTGCATTTTCCCTATCTGTGACGAGGATGCATCCACTAGCACATTTGGCCCAATTTTCGATGGCCAAAATGTCTCTCTTGCGACACATAAACATCCCAAGAGTGACACTTTGAGGTGGGGAAAAACGTCGGTTCTCTTAAAGTCAGAATTCCGACACTTGAGTTAACTGTCGGTAGAGCGACACTATCTCCGATGTTTTTTTGGTGGTGTTGCAATTCTGATGTTTCAAATTTTCCATCGCTCTTCCAATGTTTCATGAATCGTCACTCTTTCGATGAACACAAGTGTCGTTAGTCCGACGCTACATGCGTCTCTATTCCGACGCTTCTAAACGTTAGAATACCGACGACACACAATATTTTTTAAAGAAAACTAAACGTTGCTAGAGTGATGGTTCTAAATGTCGAAATATCAATGGTACAAAACATTTAAAAAAAAAAACTAAACTTCGCTAGAGCGACTGTTTGAAACGTTGGAATACCAATGGCACAAAAAAATAAAAAATAAAAAACTAAATTTCACTAGAGTGAAAGTTCTAAACGTCGGAATACCGACGAGACAAAACATTTAAAAAAAAAAACTAAATGTCAAAAAACTAATGGAAACAAACCATTATTTAAAACCTAAACGTTGGAAACAAAAAATTATTTAAAAAAAATCCCGACCATTCTATTTCCTTGAGAACTAATTTGAATTTTTCATTAAAGGTCCCTTGCATCATTATGGAATTTGCCACTGAAGATAATTTTTGAAATAACAAGGTGTTTTCATGTTTTTTAAGCTAATTTATTTTAGGAAATAATGTAATGTGGAGGAAACATCAGTGCACTATATGAAAATATGCATTTAATCTTGCAATGAGTCAATACCACATGGTTGTTGGAACAAACTATCCCAAAAGGCTAGTTAGAAGATTATCATTGTGACTAGAGTAGGGAGTCATTTAACTTTTGACCCCTTTAACAATGAAAATAACATAAATAATATGATTGACCAACCGAATCCTATGGCCAACACTATTTATTCATTATTGGTAGTGGATTTAACATCTCCGGCCATGGTTCATCTTCTTTTGCTTGGCTTCTCCTTTGACTCTTCATCCTCCTCCAGGCAATCCAGATCCATGACTAACTATTTGTCTTCCCTCACATCCCTTCAACTTCCTCTAGAATGTTGTAATGATGTTATGCCACATTCATCTTACACACTCCTCTTCATCCTTTATCTGTGCACAACGTTCCATTATCTTCCATATTTTCTCTCTCCCAAAATCTAGTCTTATCAACATCATCATACTTCTTCACCTTTTTTTCAACTTTGCAACTAAAATACATGTTGTGCCTTCATTTTTCCAACTTCATTCTTCCTTGCTTTTGCAACCAAAAGTGTATCAATTTTTTGTTATTCAAAGGTTCCTTGACCAACAAGCAAGTGAGAGTAATACAAGTTTATTCTTGAAGTTTTCTCTATATCAGTGGATGAGGACTCTAATATTATCCTTGAGGATTTACTTGATGTGATTGAGAGATTAAATTTGTACTTGCTGTCATAATGATTTAATAGTGTTTTGTTAGTAGATCCAACATTCCTTCATCCTCTGTTTTAATAGGTTTTAATTTTTTTGTTACCTAATATTTGTATAGGATTGCAGGTCTGCCTACCATGTGTGAGTGTTAGTTTCGATAACTGTGTTTCTCAGTAGCAATACTCTTCAAGATGGTGCACTCACAAGTTTCAGTGGACCAATATACCCTTAGTCTGTGTGCAGATGTTTGGAAAATGATGATTGAGGGCATAGCAATCATGAGGAGTAGTAGTGGATTTTTAGACAAATAAAGTCATATAAATTCCTTCAACATGCATGTGCCAGCCTTGGAGAATTCCAATCTTGGGATTTTATTTAATTATAAACTGTTGTTTTGTATTTTGGTATAGCTTTTCCCACATTTAGAGCAAGTAAACGAGTTAAAAAATCTTCCAAGTTTAGAGTAAGTGCTATGCTTTGAGTTTATTTCCAAATTTAGAGTATGGGCACCTCTATTCTAGGAGGATTGGTACTTTATTCTAAGCATTCTCTCATGCAGGTGGGGTGCATGTCTCTAGAGAGATTATACTATTATGGTTTCACTTCTAATTTGACCACACTATCAGAATGGGATATTTTGTGAATTCCTATCCTTTCTTAGTCTATAAAAGAAAGGCAAGGCTGGGGTGTTTATTCATTTTTTAGCTCTGGTGGTGTAATTATTATTTTCAATTTATAGAAGCCCGATGTGATATTTGAGAGTTCAGATCTGCACTTGCTACCTTAATTTTTGGTGTTGCTTGTAGATCTAGAATTCCTTCATCGTCTATTTTGATAGGTCTTTTTTCTATTACCTATGATTTATAAAGGAGTGAGGTCTACTTACTAGTGCAAGTTATTATGTGAGTTTGACTTATTAGAGCAAGATGGAGTTTCTGGTTGTTTTCTCAAGACAAACTCTCCAAATAAGGCTCTATTCTATTCAAGGTGTTTCTCTATTTTTGAACTCTCTTGGCTATAGGAAAGAGTGCAAGCAAAGAAGACTAATCATCAATGTCTTCATCCTTCCATCTTCTTGCTTCCATTCTTTTCACTTGAAACTTAGACCTTGAGCAAGAAATTGTTGCTATTTTGACAATTGAGTTTCTCACACTGACTACCATAGTTAAACTTTGAGTGATGTGACGAGACTAAGGATATTGGAATAATTTTTTCTATCTCCCAAGATTTTTAAATGTATTTACTTGACTCCAACTTGCTTGGAATTTTTTTCTCTCTAAACTTCAAGTAATGAAGATCAAATCAACATCTTTTAGCAACCAATGTGAGCAAACATGTGTATAATAATTATATCCAGTGTAGCCATTTCATGTTCAAGTATTTATTTCTAAAGTTTAAGTACTTGTTAGATTTGAAAAATGTCATTTACCTTTCAAGTATTTTTACCACTTTTATTCCATAATTCCAAGGATAAGACACCAGTCATCTTTAAAAAATAGTTGATTTACAAGTGTTTTTACAAGAAAATCACATGGAATATCATTGCTGGTTTTCGAATGTACTTCCAGGTTTGTAAGGGGAATACCTTATATTAACAATGAGACAATTATATTGAATGTTTTCCTTGGGTTCCCTGTTAAGATTTTCAGCACATGATAAAAATATATTACACTCATTAAAACCCTTACAGCTAGAAACAAGAAGCTTTAACTTACTCTCAAAACTGCTTAACCTAATATATACTCAGAAACTGAAACACATCACAAAAATGAAAGTATGAACTGCAAAAGATAAATGGACTGCCAAACCTACCACTGTTTTTTCATTAATTCTGGAAAAGAAATCTGCTACAGGAAACTCAGAAAAAAACTTATCTCAATAATGAGAGCAGTGTGAATAAATATCCCACTCCCTTGCATTTCTTTTAAAAAGTAAGAAGGAAATCAAGACACGAAAAATATCCCATCCATGGGGGTGCACGGATTAGAAAAGAAAAACTCTACACTTCCTTTGGATCATCATTTTTTCCTCCATGAAATAACTGCTCGGGAATAATCCATCTCAACTGGAGTAGAACAAAAAATAATGCCCAAATGTATCTCCTTGAGATTGACACCCCCTCCTCGCGAAAAAAAATACATGTGAAAATTGATAGACATACCTACAAAAATAGAAACGAAGAAAAAATTCATGGTAATCAATACTCACTTCGCAATAAACAATTGGCTGCAAATGAAAATACTCTCTTCCTAGTCCTTAGCTCAAAGAAGAATAGTGGAGGTCTCCTTTGTGGTCAAACTGTTTTACTGCGCTTAGATAATGAGATAAATAAGAAAATAGTGAAAATCAAGTTATAAACCTATCTTTCTGAATATTTGGTAAATATTTTCCATCAAATAGCGAACATGTGGCCATATTATCGACCTTGGAAAATATCAAGTAGTTTAAAGCGATATTATCACCAGCAAGGGCACATCACAATATATCAGGATGTTAGCAATAATATAGCATTGTTTGCAACAATGATGCCAACACATATACATAACTGCTAATTTTTGTGTACTAAAGTAGAATATATATATATATATATATATATATATATATATATATATATATATATATATATATATATATATATATATATATATATATATATATATATATATATATATATATATATATATATATAAGGAAAACAATATTAAAAGAAATTTAAACATGTCTAGAAAGAAAACCTCTCCTATCAAAAATGAAAAATGGGGTAGAAATTTCATAAACCATGAAAAGGAAGAGGGAAGTCATATTTTTGGATGCATGCCACAACAATATCTGGAACAACATTTTCTCTATTTTGATTATCAATCATAGAGTATACCTCTATTAAGCATACTATACGAAACCACCGGGCCTATTCTCTTGTACATTTTCCTTGAATAAAGCTATGGACCACATATTCATGTAAGATTGAATAAAAAAAAATAGAGATATCATAAAATTGATAGAGAATGAGTCCTTCAGTCTCACACTATAATATAGAGATTGATAATGAAAGTACGATAGATCCTACAGTGGAAAAACACATAAATGACTTATCCTGATTCATATCAATAAAGTAGACATTATAAAAGAAACTTGGTATCATGTTACAATGTTTTTTCACGAGTGGAAAGCTCACGGGAAACCCGGGCGTACTTCCCCAGAATTTCTGGATGGTACGCACGGTAAACCGTTCGGCCGACTTTCGGGGCCTAACTCCAAAGGACTCAAGAATCGAACCCGTGACCTCCCTCAACGGAGAGGACCACGTATTAGTTCACTACCGCTTGAGCTAACCCTTGGGGCTTCATGTTACAATGTTACTATTTATAGCTTCAAAAATACCTTTTGATGTCGCCTTTTTTATTCATCACAAATCCAACTCATTTCCAACTCAAATGATTTATCCTTCACTTCATCATGTACTCCATATATGCTGTAAATATCATGCATTCAATATATGATCATTGTCAAATAATCAAATATGATTAGGCCATATAAGAAGAGAACATTAGGCAATACTTATAGCATGCCAATAAAATTCTAACAAGTACTTAAATTTTCAAATGAAAAGCAATTTGGTAAATAATAATTTTATTTACTCCACCTCATAGTTTGTTAGTTGTAACTTGTGCATATATAAAAATTTAAATAACAAAAAAAATACAACTAAAATATAAATTAAAACACTTACAACTAGAAACAATAAGCTTTAACTTACTCTCAAAACTTATTAGCCTGATCTATACTCAGAAACTAAAACACATCACAAAAATCAAAGTATGAACTACAAAAGCTGAATGGGATGCCAAACCTGCCACTATTTTTTCATTAATTTTGGAAAATAAATCTACTAGAGGAAACTGAGAAAATTTTTTATCTCAATAACGAGATAAATGTGAATAAATATCCCACTCCCTTTCCTTTCTTTTAAAGAATCATAAGGAAATAAAGACATGAAAAATATCCCATCCATGGGGGTGCAAAGATTAGAAAAGAAAAACCCTACACTGCCTTGGGATTATCACTCAGTCCTCCATGAAATAGCCACTCGGGAATAATTCGTCTCAACTGGAGCATAATAGAAAATAATTCCCAAATGTATCTCCTTGATATATACACCCTCATCCTAGAGGAAAACTCCTCATGCGAGAGACACATAATTCAAGCCTAATCTAAAAATGTCAAAACACCTTTCCTAAACTGAAAAAGTAACTTAGAAATAGAAAATTGTTTTTATTCTATAATTTGAAAAGTACACTTTAATTGTGAATTGAACTCAAACCACTAAATTCGGGATATCAATTATACCAATAGAAGATTGATGCTGGCATATGCATGTGCCAACTCTCCCCTTCACTGCACCTCTTCTATAACATTGTTGCACCTTCTTTGTTCTAACAGAATCTAAATTGTTGCTATTGTTGGTACACCTATGTTGCTGAATAATAAGGAAAGAAAACTCTAACACTCCCACTTTACAAGTGTTTTCCACCAAGGAAATATACTATTACAAAACCTTGAACCCCCTATCTACTAAGGGAAACATCATCACATTGACCATTTGTGAACCTAAAGAAATATAACCTTAGACCACTACTCCCTTCTATACTCTGAAATCTCTTTAGAATATTCAAAGTCTTCATTCCTTGTTCAAGGAAGACTTCATCAACAACCCACCATTCTCTAACATTGTTGCACCTCCTCTATTCTAAAAGAATCTAAATTGTTGATATTTCTAGTGTGCTTTTGTTGCTGAACATGAACACTGTCAAAGAAACAAGGTCTGCAAACTCTAACACTCCCTCTTTAAAAGTGTTCTTCACCTTGTTGCAAGATAACCTTGTTCAAGAGTTCCTATAACTACATTTTCAATTATAGATGACACAACGAAATTGGGACAATTTGAAAGGAAGGGTCCAATATTGTGTATGCCCATCTTTTGACTAGGGAACTAGAATGAAAAACCAATGTTAACAAAGAAGGGTTCTCATAAGAGATCTAAATCCGTAGATTCCCAAGTATGTAGATGTAGATAAGGCAAATTCTTGCCCCTAGAGCAAGATTCCTATATCCTTTACACATTTTTCACAAAGGTTTAGAGCTCCTTTTATATCGATAGATTACAAATGCTAGATCCAAGTTCACCTATAGTATTATATAATCGCCTTTATGATCCTAGAGAGATGCATTCAACTAACAATGTAGAGGGTTCAATTGGTTTTTTTCGATGTTACTATTGTTTCTCTTAGTTCTTGAGTTGTTAAGTGTAATTTTTATTATGTTTAGAACTACTTTTGTTTCTACTATGAGATTGTTGGTGAAGTGAACCTAACAGTTCACTTCACAAGAACATCATGAACTATATAAAGTAATCTATATTAAATAATAATTATTTATTCCAAGAATATGTACTTGAGTATCAACTTTTTTAAGCTCTTTCATTGATACAACTTCATTGATAACAACATTAGGTTTTTTCACATCAATTGTGTAGGTGTCAATGCTCTTATCCTTGTTTTTGGATCTTTGTTGTGCCTTCTCTCTTTCTCTATCTTCTTTATTTTCATTAGTATAGATTTATTATGATTTCTCAAATGAAACTTTGTATCAACTTCAGTCGGCAATTTTTTTTATTAATATCTTCAATCTCTCTTTTGTGAGAATTTTTATGTTTTTAATTTGTTGTTGTAGTTCATTTGTTATTGGAATTGCGAATTTATGTACCTTGTTTTTATGATCATCTCCAAAATAAAGATTCCCAAAGTAGAAAATTTTAGGTGAAGAAGGACCTATATAATCTCTGCGACATTCATTCCCCTCCCATTTGTGGCAATTCCCCTAGACTCGAAGCAATATTGGCTCCCTCCCTCCATGAAAGAAGATAACACTCATGAATCAACCTAAGAATATGGATCATAGATAAGAACAATAAAGAGTAAAGCAAACAAGAAGAAACAAAGAATAGAGCCATGGCTAAGATATCAACAATAAGCCAGGATTTTGATATAGATAAAAGTACATGAACCCTCCAAATGATCAAGGTTTCATCTTCAAACTGACAAGAATTGGGAAGCATATAAAGAATAAACAATTTAAGAGTAATAATAAAGAAGGAAAAGCCCATAATAGTTCTCATTTAGTAAACCAAATTAAATCTGTCAAGTTATGAAAAAATAAATATAAAACCTCCATTTGGAAGAGGGTAGAGTTTGTAAAAAAGGAAGCTCCTTGTCTCTCAGGAGCTCTTGACATCCTGTAGAACCTACTCAACATAGTTATGAAAAATTGCTTTAGACAGACTCAACCCTTGAGATTATCAACGTGTATGCTCCTAATAATTTCATGGAGTAAAATTGTTGTGCTTATCTTCAACAAGCTCTTTCACACTTGCCTCTTCTCAATGGGATATTTACCGGGAAATTCAATATATCCTTTAGTAGCAGAGAGAAAGAGGAATCTTATATTATATATTCATTTGGAATAGGAAAAGGAGGTTTGAATGAAACTAGGACGTTGCTTAAGAGTATCCCGAGTTGGGCAGGTGCCAATGAAAGGAAATACAGGCTTAAGAGCACAGGCTGGAAAGTGATCCATATGCCTGAATCTATGGTTGCCTAAGACTACGATCTACTACTTGGTGAGGATCTCAGGGTGGGAAGAGGACTTCATTGCTTTTTCCCATTGGTTGGGTGGACCAAGTTAGTCTTGCAGTATTGAGATAATTATTTCAGTGTTGCATTTCACAGTAGATATGTATCTATGTTTAAATGAAAAGGAAGTTGAATGATATGTTATTATCCTATCTATTATTTATATTATGATTAAAATAACTGTATATTTATGTATTGCACACTTGTAAAGAAGTTATACTAACCTAAGTAAGATGAAAAGTATAGTGGAGTTATGTATTATAATCTTATGGAGAAGATAGGCTAACCTATTTATGACAGTAAGCATTAAAAATATATATGATGAAATCTTACAGAGAAGCCATTGATAATTTCAAAAGGAAGTTTATTGATATGTTATTATCCTATCTACTATTTACATTATGATTAAAATAACTGTATATTTATGTATTGCACACTTGCGGAGAAGTTATACTAACCTAAGTAAGATGAAAAGTATTGTGAAGTTATGTATTATAATCTTTCAGAGAATATAGGCTAACCTATTTATGACAGTAAGAATTAAAAATATCTATGATGAAATCTTATAGAGAAGCCATTGATAATTTCATTAATAGTATCGATAGAGACTACATGGATGAATAACTTGAGGAATCGAATAATCCTTATTTTCAGTTGTTACAAATAGCATAAGACAAATAATATTTTGATTTATTGAATAACTTGTGTATTTAGTTGTTTGATCCCAGGTTGGCCTTTTATTAAGAGATCCAAGCCCTAACATTGACCTAGGATCCGAATTTGAAATATAAAAGGGCCTCTATGCATAAAAGGACAGTTTGAAAGTCCCACTTCACTAATTAAAGAAGGAATAATCAAGAAAACATTATCAGTACATTAAGAAGGCTTGTATTAGTCTCTCTATCACACAGGTTTTGACACCTTAACATAAAAACTAGTGGGCCTCATCTATTGAAGGAGAATTAGATCTGTTGGAGAAAACATTTATTGTTCTTGCTGAAAGCCCTAGTTTGTGGGACAAATTTGAAAGGATAAAATATTAAGGTGTCTTATTAGCATAAGGATAATACTAAGAGACATTCATCACAATTAATGTGAAAGAGTGTCAAGTTCTTGACTCTTGAACAGGTCCTTGAACTAATTTGAAATTTCACTCATGTGAAAGTTGAATTCTCAAAAGGAAATATTAGTCCACTAGTGAAAATGGGAAGCCCTAGCTAGAGGGATGGATACCTATGAAAATTTGGCATGAAAACATATTTTTAGGCCGATCAATATTGGAATCATCATATATTCATGAATATAGTTAGCATAAGAAGAAGTATTAAAATGACACTCTTCCAGTTCAAGGAAGTTGTGAAATTTTGGAAAAATTATTGATGATAGTATCCTTTATAAACTCGAATGATGGGACTTGTTCTCAATCAAAGCTGTGAACAAGTCATGACCATTGATAGTATGGTGCAATTTTTATCTCTCCTTTGATATATCGAGGGGTTGATTCAATATCCCACACAAGATGAGTTAGTTTCACAAGAAATCAAGTCCTGAAACTGCCTCCATCTACTAATTGGAAATATACAAACTAGTTGTATTGTATTTTCTTATGGAAAATGGTCTAGGTAATTAAGGTAGAATAGAGTAAAATAAAATGAGATTTTAAAGACGAATCTTGTATAAAACTAGATCGTTGGAAAATAACTCAACAAACTCCAGGGAAAAATTATAAATCCGACATGGACAAGCGTGAATAGCTAATTGGAAACTGACCTGGAAGGAAGACATTAGCCATTCGTGCCATGACATATTTTGGTGAGCCAAGAAACAAAATATATAAAATTTTGGAACAAACCAAACTAGAAAGAAAGGAGAGAGCCCCAGAGGGGGATTAGTTTAGTTATTCCATTCAGATTTTAAAATCCAAGGAAAAGAAAAACGTTTGACCAAAGGGGCATAATTGTTACCTTTCCAGGTTGAGTGAAAACCAGGAGAATACAACCATAATCCCACCACAATAGAATAAATTGCAGTCGTTAAATACAGTGATAGACTTTGGAAAGAAAGGAACGAAAAGGGAAATTGTATAAAAATGTTTTTGAGGGAGGGTATTAGGTAACCTAACCCATACCATTATGCAGACAGGAAATGAGTTGGAGGCATAACGAAGAGCTCTAGAGAAGCTTCTTTTCTCAAGAAACCCTGCTTCAAAAAAAATGAGAAAATATTAACACCATGTTCAATCATCATAAAATGTGAGTACGAACATGTATAAAAAATGTGTTACATGAATTAATAAAAAGACCTCGCTGGTACATTTGGTCCCCGAGCCAGACCCATTAGTAAACCCCTACACTAAATAGGAAAAAATATCTACCTATCAATGTATACAGTGAAAGAATTATATAGAGTAGCTAGCAGAAATGTATCAAATGTTGTTCTGTGGTAATATTAAAGGAAAGGAGGTACCTGAAATTTGGATTGCATGATGAGTGGAAGCACCTTGAAAACCATCTAACACAGAATGCCCTTGTAGCATCACTAACACACCATAAACTAGTATAGGTGTCTCTGTGATATATTTAAGCGCTTGGAGCGACGGTAATGGTAAATGTCATAAAGAATGTTAAGGGTTTCACAATTTTTTTCTTAGGGTGGGAGGATTTGATCCACGCCATAAATTCTACCCCTTCTCTCTTCACTGTAGAATAGGGCCTGAGGAGTATCACATCCCATCAATTAATGCATTGGAAATACATGAAATGTTATGAGGGTATCAAATAAAC
This sequence comes from Pinus albicaulis, assembly GCA_034641835.2. Taxonomy (NCBI): domain Eukaryota; kingdom Viridiplantae; phylum Streptophyta; class Pinopsida; order Pinales; family Pinaceae; genus Pinus; species Pinus albicaulis. The sequence goes on along the minus strand of CM076575.1, from coordinate 951,889,766 downwards.
CAAGGTAAGCTGCATTGGAAATAAATGAAATGTTATGAGGGTATCAAATAAACATAATAAATTTTTACACCCTCTACACCAACATAAGAATAGTTTCTATATAAATTACATGCTTAACACTAGCACCAATATCCAACAACACCTACACCAATGCAAACATCCCCAATGTGTGTTACAATAGTAGATGGAGGTTTGCTAATAGTCAAAGAATGAATCACTCACATGACTATTTAAGTGTAACTGTAGCACTGCATTTCTTGCAAAAAAAATGTGTATATAAGAAAACCATATTAGATTATCATTTCAGGCCTGTAAAACATAATATTTTTCATGACAGAATCAATGAAAAAATATCAACTATGAGAACATGTTTTCTATGTTGGACATACCAGATATTCTAGAATTTAGGATCCCTTTAAAAGTCAATAGTTACAATTAAAATCTTCGTTACAGGTGTGGAAGAAGATTAAAACTTAAAAACGGTGGTAAGTATTGCTCCCAAGAAATTGAAGCATTTTGCAAATCTTGGAGAATTTCATGCAACAAGATGGCCATGCTAAGAGACCAAATCAGACCTTGATAAAAAATGCATGAAGCATGAGAGAAAATGTTAACTTAAGAAAAGGATTTTGAGCTGACGTTGTTGCTACAACTAATTATTTGATTAATATGTCACCAAGTTAAATTTTTGGTGACATTGAACTAGAGGAAGTCAGAGTCGAAATAATCCCTCTCTTACACATATTAGGTTTCTAAAGTGTGAAACATGCATGTATGTGGCTAAAGTGGATAAGAAAAAACTTGAAAACCTAGCTTAAGCAAAGGATTTTGAGCTGAAGCAGTTGTTGCAACTAATTATTTGATTAATATGTCACCAAGTTCAAATTTGGATGACATGACACTAGAGGAAGTCGAAGTGGAAAGAAGTCCTATCTTACATGTCTTAGGTTTTTGAAGTGTGAAACTTGCATGTATGTGGCTAAGGTGGATAAGATAAAACTTGAAAACATATTGGTCAATTTCCTTAACCCTTTATTGGCTATTCAGAAGGAGTATGAATACACCACTGTTAACATCAAGGTAACCCCTAGTAGATCAAGGGCTACAAGTTGTAGTTTTTGTCTAAACATCAACATACCACAACCATGCTTACAATGAGGATATGTTTTTTGAGGAGGAGAAATCTCGTGGAGATCAACATCAAGAATCCATTTCAAAAAAAAAGGTACAACTTGTGGTGATTCCAAATGAGCATAGATGAATAGTCGCAATAGATGTTGAATGTGGAAATTTTGGAGGAAAAAAATGAAATTCATCTTCCTTTTGCATTCCAGCAAGAGGAAAATGAATCATCAATGAAAATTCAAAATTTTCAAGCTGAGCAAGATCAACCAAATTGGGGGTAAATTTTGGGGAACCTTCATAAGTGAATAGGGCCTAAGTGATATGGGTACAAGTTATCTACCCCCACACAATTCGATATGAAAAAAATTAAAGATTTTAGATGTAGGGTTAATTAACCCCACACATAGGGATTACAGAGATTTTATTCCCATGCCACATGCTCATGAGCTGAAAATATCTTTACTGTCAATATGTGCATATGTAGCAACAAGACATCTATTCAATTTTATTGGTTGGGTGGCTCTAAGAACCATGCAAAACAGGTAATATTTTAAGATAATGATGATCACAACATTGTTTTAATCTCTAGGCATTAGGGATTATATAGGTTTTGTTCCCAAACCTCCACCCTTCTGGATTCAGCTTGCAGACATATTCAGGGATTCCAGAGGAGATATTCCTCCACCGAATAGCCATGAGGGATTCCAAAGGTTTTGGTTCCAGACCTCCACCCATATATTTAATTAGGAGCTCTAAATAACCAAGCAATAACCATGCTTAATGAAAGGTGAAGGGCTCCAAGTCTTGTAGATCTATCCCACTATTGTCCGGGCCTAAGCTCTGCCATCAGCACGCTTGATTTTGTCCATCGATTTCTTCTTGATCTTCAGTGTTCCTCCCTATATTATTGCCTCTCCCCTCCATTCCCACTGCATTCTCACTAATTTTTCCCCTGGTTCATTGGAATTCTACCCCTATAATCTATGTTGATGTAAAGTTCGTTCATTGGTTCATGGCTATGTGTTGTTTGGTATCATAAGTTTATTGCAGTGGTGAGCTTCCTATGGTAGTGGAATTGAGCATGAGGAAGAAAACGGAAAATGGGTCACACGAATGTGTAGTACAAGGCATAGGGGCAGTCACAACTTAGCATTTTTGAAACACCCACCCTCACAAGACCTGACCCGACCCACCCGAACGTGTTTCCCTGGGCGTCCTCACATGACTCAACCCGACCTGACCTGACCCGCCCAAATGCGTTTCCCTGGGCACCCTCACATGACCCGAATCACCTCAATGCGTTTCCTTGGGAACCCTCAGACGACATGACCCGAAATGACCCGCTCGAACGTGTTTCCATAGGTTACCTCACACAACTCGATCTGACCCGCATGAACACGTTTCCTTAGGCACCGTCACACGACCCAACCCCACCTGACCCGCCCGATCGTGTTTCCTTGGGCAGCCTCACACGACACAACTGGACCCGACACGACACGACACGGGCAGTCACAACTTAGAATTTTTTATACAAACAACCTCACACGACCTGACTCGACTCGACTCGACTTGATCCACCCAAACGTCGAAGGCACGAGAGAGAAATCGGAAAACGGGTCACACACGGCCCGAAACGACCCGACCCAGTCAGACACGTTCCTTGGGCGCCCTCACATGACTTGACCTAACCCGACTCGCCTGAACACGTTTCCTTGGGCACCCTCACAATACGGCACAACCAGACCCGACCTGACCCGAACGCATTTCGTCAGGCACCATCACATGACTTGACCCGACCCGACCCACCCGAACATCGAAGGGACGAGAGAGAAAATGAAAAATAGTTTGCACGAATATGTACAAGGCACACGAACGGTCACAACTTAGCATGTTTGATATGGCCTCCCTCACACGATCTGACCCGAACGCATTTCCTATGGCGTCCTCACACGGCACGACCCGACCCGCCCGAACGAAGGGCACACGAGGGAGAAAATGAAAAACAGATCGCACAAACATACACAAGAAACATAGGCGGTTAGAACTTAGAATTTTTTATATGACCACCCTCACACTACCCGACCCGACTTGACCTGACCCACATGAACGCGTTTCCCTTCGGGGCCTCACACAGCATGACTTGACTGGACCCAACCTGACCCGAACAGCCTGAACATGTTTCCTTAGGTGCCCTCACAATACGACATAACCCGGCCTGACTTGACCCGAATTTTTTTCCTTGGGTGCCATCACACAACTCGACCTGAACCACCTAAATGTGTTTCCCTAGGCGCCCTCACACGGCACGACATGACCCGACCTGATCAGACACATTCCTTGGGTGCCCTCACATGACCCGACCTGACCTGACCCACCCAAACGCGTTTCCTTGGGCGCCCTCACAGTACGACATGGACTGACCCGACCCAACTCGAACACGTTTCCTTGGGGGCCATCACATGACCCGACTCGACGCAACGCACCCGAATGTCGAAGGCACGAGGGAGAAAATGAAAAACGGGTCACACAAATGTGCGTAAGGCACAGAGGTGGACACAACTTAGCATTTTTGATATGGCCTCCCTCACACGATCCGACTTGAATGTGTTTCCTATGGAACCCTCACATGACACGACCCAACCTGCCCAAACGAAAGGCACACGAGGGAGAAAAAAAAAAATGGATCACATAAACGTGCAAAAGAAACATGGGCAGTCACAACTTAGCATTTTTTATACGAACACCCTCACACTACCTGACCCAACCCGACCGGACCCACCCAAATGCATTTCCTTGGGCAGCTTCACATGGCACGACTTGACCAGACCTGACCTGACCCAACCCACCCGAATGCGTTTACTTGGGCACCCTCACAATACGGCACGACCTGGCCTAACCAGACCTGAATGTGTTTCCTTGGGTGCCATCACACGACTTGACCTGAACTGCCCGAATGCATTTCCCTGGGCACCCTCACATGACACGACACAACCCAACCTAGTTGGACACGTTCCTTGGGCACCCTCACATTACTCAACTTGACCCGACCCACCCAAACAAATTTCCTTGGGCACCCTCATAGTACGTCGCGACCTGATGAAACCTAGCCAAAACATGTTTCCTTGGGTGTCATCACACGACTCAACCAGACCTGACCTGCGAGAACATCAAAGGCACGAGGGAGAAAATTACAAATTAACGGGTCACACGAACGTGCACAAGGCACACGGGTGGTCACAACTTAGCATTTTTTATACAACCTCCCTCACACGATTCAACCTGAATGCATTTCCTGTGGCGCCCTCACACAACATGACCTGGCCCACCTAAACGAAGGGTGCACGAGGGAGAAAACAGAAAATGGATTGCACAAACGTGCACAAGCAAAACGGGCGGTCACAAGTTAGCATTTTTGATACGACCACCATCACACGAACCTACTCGACCCGACCCACCTAAATGTGCTTCCTTCGATGGCCGCATAGTGCACGACTTGACCAGACTCGACTCGACCCACCTGAACATGTTTCCTTGGGCACCCTAACAATATGGCATGACCCGACTTGACCCGGCCCGAACACATTTCCTTAGGTGCCATCACGCGATTTGACCCGACCCATACGAACGTGTTTCCTTAGATGGCCTCACATGGCACGACTCGACCAGACCCAACTCATCCCGCTCGAATGTGTTTCCTTGGGTGCCCTCACACAAACTGATCACATGACCCGACACATTGTTCCTAAACCCTAAACTCGATCACATGACTCGATACATTGTTCCTAAACCCTAAACTCTAACTCCTGAACATTTTTCCTAAACACTAAGCCCTAACATTGTTCCTAAACCCTAAACCCTAAGAATTTGTCTCTTAAACATCGCAATACCGACAATTGTCTCCAAACCATCATAATTTAGATGCATACTCCTGCAACATCTCAATATCTACACTTGTCTCCAAATGTCGCAATACCGACACTTGTCTCCAAACGTTGCAATACCGACACTTGTCTCCAAACGTTGCAATTCCAATGCTTTGTCTCCAAAACGTCACAATTTCGACGCTTTGTCCTGAAACGTTGTAATTCCAATGATTTTCCTAAACGTCGCAATTCCGATGATTTTCCTAAAAGTTGCTAGAGTGATGCTTGTTGGCAGGATTAAAAAAATTGAAAAAAATTTGGGAACTTTCCGACAATACGTCAAAAGTGTCGGAACTAAAGTGTCGTAAAATTGACCATAAGTACTAGTGATATTGTGAGGCTGAAGGAGATCCAATCACTATTTATTCTTTTTGTAGGTGGTGGAGGAACAAATGGCCCTGTCATTACAATTGGATGTTGTTGTGTAGCATCTTCTTGTTGTGATTCATCTGTGTCATTTGTCTTATGCCTCTTAGTGTATATATTGAACTCCTTCCCGGGAATCTCCGTGAAATTAGGGGAATCACTTCCCCTCTTCCTTTTATCCTGATTTTCATTAGAAACTGTAGTGTGAGATATGGTAACTAATATATTATGTTCAACTTCCTGAAGGGTATTTTCTTTCCATTCATCCATGTTCATGGATTTTTCTATTTTAGGTTTAGGAGTGTGTGCATATGGGGTAGTTTTTTCCTCTACCCTCAACTTGGAAATTACTCCTAGTGGGTCATAAGACTAGGTGAAGCTAAGATTAAAATTCATAAGCTTCAACAATACATCTGCTTCCCTCCCTGTTATAGTATTACAAATAAAAGGTCTTATCTGAGCCTTGATTTTGAATTGGGAATTTTTTCCTGTTGATACAAAATGAAGTTGGTCCTTATTAATCATTTGCCTAATGTACTCTAGAAAAAAAAATTGAAGAGGGAAATATCTAAGCAATCTGTATGGTGGTATCTCACTGCCATATACCCAGATTTATGTATAATTTTTGTACAAGTACCAATCTCCTGTTTTAGTTAGTTCACAAAAATGTAGGATTCTTTTAATTTCTGTGCCAATCCTTGGCTCTGCATCACTGTTTATTAGACTTATAACCACATGTAAAAACTTATCCACAAAGTCACTGAATGTATATTTAGTGTTGTTGTTTCTTAATAATTATGTCCAATGAATTACTAATTATGGATTGCCTTGAATTTCCATATTTTTCAGAGAAAAATAAAATATATTTGACTAATAAAATATGAAAAAATATACTAAAACAAAAGAATATTTGAAGACTCCTTTTGTGGTAAACCTTATGAGTTACTCACAAATGGAATTTTCCATGTATTGACTATAATTGAAAATCAAATGCTTTTCGTTTGATGTAAAAACTGACAAGAAACCTATTATGAACTCATTGACCTATTGGTGAGAATGATAACCCAATAGGCATGCAACAATGGATATGATCCGTTTAGTCATGTCTGGGAACATGGATGATTGATGGGGTGGATTATTTTTAGGCATTTGAGCATATTCTGGAAAGAATATTTCAAAGATTTTGGTTCGTTGAGGAAAATAAAATTTCTTATAGATATCCATGAGGGATTCTGGAGAAAATGGATGTAATGGTTCAGGGTTTTGGACTTGCAACATTCTATTTATTGATTCAACAGTGATAGTGAACAAGACCTCTTTATTTTGGGAAATTATGGCTCTTTGACTTGGGGAATACCTAACATGACACCATAAGACAAAATCTGGGAAATTAAAAGGTTTGGGGAAAGATGATTTATGGAAGAGATGATTTCCAGAGGTTTAATTATTTTGTTTTATCTAAGAATGTTTGGTTTAACCAATTTTAGAATTTGAATAAATTTAACTCACAATTAGTTTTTTCAAATTTGTAATGCTGGTCTAACAAAGGTTCATGATCTAAGCCCATAGGAGGAGGGAACATGGGATTTTCAGAATTCTAAGATTTCTTTTTGGAAGACATAGTTGCAGAGGAAAACGAGGAACTGTATTACCCGAAATTTCCTTTGCTGTTTGAAAAATTGGTAAAAATTATTCCATAGGCTAGTTGTTGACATAACCTTGCTTTGGATTTGTAACTGGTGCAATGGTATAGTCATTTCAATGGTGAAAAATAGTAGCATTAATAGGATGGATTAACAGTTTGGTAATTATTTTTTTGTGTTTAAACCAATAAAATAAAAACCATTGAAAACTGTGGTTTTATTGGTGCATTTTTCCATTATACAGGAGCGAGGGAGTGTAATTAATGTGTAATGGATGATTTGGAATTGAAATATGTGACTGGTGGAAACAAATTCCACTTGGTAAGACAAGAGTGGTAGTGTATGTTTTTGGCAAGAGCGGAGTCAACTGTCCTTTTCAATGAGCGGAAGAAGTTTTTGGAGGGGGGTGGGGGGTGTTGAGATTGCAACAAGATGAGGAGCTTAGTGGAAATAGGTCGCCTTCACTAAGTGAGCCCGCAGGCTATTTTTGGCACAAAGTCTATTTTTAGACTATGTCTATTTTTAGACATATGGATCATGTTCTATGAGTTGCAGGATGCTATTTGTGGATGGTTGGTCAAGTCGGAAAAAATAGATGGACTACTATTTTTAGACATACTGGGTGGAATCTATTTTTAGATTGCCGGTCTAAAAATAGATATGTCGAATATTATTAGCTCTTAATAATATTTGGACTCTAAACATTATCTTATCCTCTTGGAGCACTTCAGTTTGATGCCTGGATGTGGCACATGCAGCTGACAGAAGGAATTACACTATTCCTAGGGTTTAGTAGAGCTATTGCATGGTTGACTTCAGTTAGAACTCATGTGATAGAGTTTGGTGGAGTTGATGAGACAATTAATGGAGTTGTGTTCAGTTTAACTTAGTTGAGCTAGTTGTATCTAGTCTAAATGATTGATACAATTAGTGAGAGTGGTGTGAATTAATTATTAATTAATTCACTAATTATTAACTCATAAATCAACTAAAGAATACATCAGTTAACTGCAGTGCATGGACAGTTTCAGTGGAGACCAGTGGAGAGGTAGGTGAAAGAGCAGTGTGACTATAAGTTGTGACTATATTGGTGCATGAGTTTGCACCACACATTGATGGAGATGCCAATGAGGATTGCGCAGTACATACTAGTGGGATTTGAACCTGGATCTAGCAATTATCCATATTGGATTGTGCAGTAGAGGCTGGCTAACAGGTGGAGCAGATTAGAGCATGTGTTTTGTATGATCTGAGCTTGTGTAGTGTGTAACAATTGTAGATTGTACTGAGAGCTTGTGAGGAGTTTGTACAATGATTGTTACATGATCTCTATCATTATAATATACAGATAGTTGGGGGTTTTCAGCTTTAAGCTTTCCCATAAATACTGTGTTTATATGTGTGATTGTTTATGATTTTAATGTGCGCATGCGATTGTTTAATTTCCGCAAATTGATGATCAATAGTAGAAGAGGTTATGTATTATGCATGAAGCTCAAATAGTGTGTGATCAGGATAATCTCGGTGAATAATTTAACAGTTATTCAAATTTCTACAGGGGGGAGGGATGGTTTACAATATTGGAGCGAGGGGGTGAGAAATGAACAATGGGAGGGCATGTGGCGGAAGTGGTATGTAGGGAAACAACTTTTTGCACCCCCCTTTTTGACTAAATTTCAGGTGGGCTTGGGGGTTGCGAAAGCCAAATGGGTCGTTTGATTTATTTGGCGCAAATTGTGATGTTCTAACCATAGCAGTGGTTTAGTCCAAAAAAGACAAAAACCTTGTCGGATGTGATTTATTGATTAAACCTTGTTTTAACTAGCTAATCACACTTATTACCCAATTAAATGAAATTAAACAATAAGGATGCGAAATTTATTTTTTCTCACCAATATAATGGGGAAAACATACTTTTGCATTTTTTCATAGATATATTTTTTTACCTATAATTTTAATCTATCCCCTTTTATTTTTTTATTTTTATTCTTTCATTATTTTCCTCTTTTTATATTTTTCATTAATTGTTTTTCTTATACAAACATCTAACTTATCAAAACCAAATATGTTACAACATCATGCAGGTGAGTATTTCCCTTGTCATGGGGGTGAGCCACGTTCGGTCCCCGACAACAACGAAAATCTGATGTTGTACCTTTGAGATAATTTTTGGTTAGTTAATTGTGCCAGAGCATCTAAAATATTTTGTTTTTTTATTTTTATTTTTTGGATGACCAATGTTATAAACTTATAAAAGTAGGCGTTTAAACCTTAATAATACTTAAATATCCAGAAAATGGTTGATATTTACCTCTTGACAGTAATTTAGATTTTAAAATGGGTGTAAGGTGGAATTGTAAGAGTTTAGGATTCTCCAAATATCCAAATAGAATATAAATTAAATCATGTAGAAAGATGAAAGTAAAATTTTCTTAGAGTCCAAAAAAACGTATTTAATTTCATGAAGAAGTGAAAATTTATTCATGTGGAGGAGTTATTAAGACAGACATTCTCATAAACTAATCTCTGTAGTAATTTATAACTTCACAAGGAATTTACGATAAGTTGACATTCAGCCTATCTTATCCAATTTCTTCACAAAAACTTAAACACATGAAGAAACAACAAAATGGAAATGAATAACTTAAGGAGAACTCACAATCTAAATTGGCTTCATATCACGAGGATTCAACCCTTTGCAATTCAAATTTGGAAGTATTTATACAACTTTACAAAAATCTATTTTCAAATATCTAGATCAGTTTTGAAAAATATCTAGAATTGTTTTACAAAAAAAATACAAAATAATAGTAAATTAAAACTACTGAAATGGTTGGCACTATTTTCGCGGATTTTGGTGTTGATTTGGCATGATTGTGTTGTTGATTTTTTGTTGACCCTACTGACTCATGGCTTTAGTAATTTTCATAATTCTTCCCACTTGTCTTCACTAGGAATAGTATACTTAAGTATTTTTCTGAATGTTTCATTTACCTCAGTATATCTTTGGAAGGTGGGTTTAACCAAAAATAGATGGCTTATCTCATGCTTGATAAGTAAATCATAACTAAGGCCCTCCATGAAATATTTTCCTGTAATCAAACCCTTTATATTTGAAATTTTAGATTTATCTTTGGAAATTGCATAAATTTTATGCTGATATTCATTTAGATTAATCAATTTATCTCTTATTCATGTTAACTTAGGCAACCCTTTTTGACGTAAAACTGAAAAATTTCTATGAAATTTCTGGATTCCAGATTCTAAATTATGACATTTGTTTTCCAACTGCAACATCTGATTTCTCTTAGTAAGAATCTTTCTTACTTCCAGAATGGTGAGTCTGTTCTATCTTCCATATGAAATTCTTCAAATTATTATTTGGTTTTAGAATTTAGAATCTTAATAAGGGTTGTTCCTCTACCTAGTATCAAGCCCAATTCATTCTTTACATCTGCAATTAATCCTTTATATTTTTTTAGCCAGTTCATATTTTTCAAAGATGATTTGAATTGATGGCCAAATTTCAGTGATTCCCTCATTGATTTCTATCTAGATGTTTTATTTGTCTTGTGATATGGTATCAACAAAAAGGCACTGATTTTCTAAGGCATCAATTTTTTGAGTCAAATTGTGTGTTTTCTGTAATTCTTCCAGATAGGAACTATCTATTTTCAACTTCTGCTCTTGGAGTTTATCAAGCTGAGCCTTTGACTTTTCAATTTCTTGTCCTTTAATGGACAATTCATCCATTCCATTTATCAATTCTTTTGTTGGATATGTACCGTCAATGTAGATGCTTCTCCTACAACTTTAGCGTTAGGTGGAACCGTTGCTGGTGAAAAGGTTATTACTAGAATTACTGTTAGAGCCCTAGTTGTTTCTGGACCTGCCTACTCGGTTTCCTTCATAATTATTTCAATTTCTTTCTCCATCGTGGAAATTGTTGCATTTTTCTCAATTATGATCTTAAACATCTTCATTTTCCTTATCTAACTCTCCCATTCCTCTTGTTTGTGGATATTCTGTTGTTGGGAGTTTGATATGTTTTCTCAAAGCATCTATATCCGCATTTTTAATTTTGATGATCTCCTCGAATGCTTTTATATCAGTGGGATCATATCCTAATTTTATCACTAAATCTTCCAAGGATTTTATTTTTGTATCCTTGGCTAGAGAATAAATTTTCTCTATTTTCAACTGAGATTATAAATTGTTCACTTAAGTTTGTAATCTTGATGTTTTCATAGCTGAGTTTGTGAGAGAAGAAAATATCATCTCACTAGACTGTTTGTGCAGATCTATCTAGTCAATATGATGAATAAAATCTGCATCAAAAGAGAAAACTGATTTGATGTAATCATCTTCTATTCTTGGATGGGTAAATTTAGGTTCTAAGAAAGAAAATTTCATTCTTCCTTTTTTTTTGTATCAAAGGCTAAAATTAGCCTATGCTGTGAAGAGGATGTCTACTTCTAGAACCGAGTATAAGTAGAAGCTTTCAAAGCTTCATTCTTCTTTTTGATTTCCTTGTAAACTACAAATATTCTTGGCTCCTTTGGATTCTGTTGCATTTCCATTGTCTGTGATGAGGATGCATCTTGTGAGGCTTAAGGAGATCCAATCACTATTTATTCTCTTGTATGAGATAGAGGTAAAAATGGCCATGTCATGATAATTGGATGCTTCTATGTAACATCTTCTTCTTGTTATTCACCTGTGTCATTTGTCTTCTACCTCTTAGTATATATCTTGAACTCCTTCCCTGAAATATCTGTGACATTAGGGGAATCACTTTCCCTCTATATTTTATCCTGCTTCTCTTTAGACATTGGAGTGTGAGATATGGTATCTGATATATTTTTTTATTTAACTACCTGAAGGGTACTTTCTGACCGTTCATCCCTATTCAGGTATTGTTCTATTTCAGGTCTAGGAATGTGTGCATATGGGGTAGGTTTTTTCTCTACCCTCCACCTGGAAATTACTCCTAGTGGGTCATAAGAACAGGTGAATCTAAGCTTAAATTTCATAAACTTCAACAATACATATGCTTTCCTTCCTGCTGATCTAGTATTAAAAATAAATGGTCCTATATGAGTCTTGATTTTGAATTGGGCCTTTTTCTTGCTGATACAAAATGAAGCTGATCCATATTGATCATTTTCCTAATGTAATATAGAGAAAGCATTCGAGGAGGGACATATCTAGGCAATCTGTATGGTGGTATATCATAGCCATATACCTTGATTTCTATATAATTTTGGTACAAGTACCAATCTCATGTTTTAGGTTTTTCACTCAAATGTAGGATTAATTTAATTTATGTACCAATCCTTGGCTTTGCGTCATTGTTTAGTAGACTTATGGACACATGTAAAAAATTATCTATAAAGTCGCTGAATATATATTCAATGATGTTATTTCTTACTAATGATGTTCATTGAATTACTAATTATGAATTGCCTTAAGTGTCTATATTTTGCAGGGAAAAATAAAATCTATCTGACTCATCAAATATCAACAAATATACTAAAAAAAACATATTTGAACACTCCTTCTGTGGTAAAACCTATGAGCTGCTCATGAATGGAATCTTCCAGGCATTGACCATAATTGAAAATCAGAGGTTTCCTTTTATGTAAAAATTGACAAGAAACCTATTATGACCTCATCGACCCATTGGTCAGAATGATCACCTACGACTCATGCAAAAATGGATATGATCTGTTTAGTCATATTTGAGAACATGGATGACTGATAGGGTGGATTATTTTTAGGCATTTGAGCATCTTCTAGCAATAATATTTCAAAGATTTTGGTTCTTTGAGGAAAATCCAGTTTTCTATATATATCCATGATGGATTTTGGATAAAATGGATGCAACTATTTAGGGTTTCGCCTTGCAGTATTATATTTAATGATTCAGCAATGATAGTGAAAAAAAACCTCTTGGTTTTGGGAAATTATGGCTCTTTGACTTGGGAAATACCTAATATGACACCATAAGACAAAATATGGGAAATAAAAGGCTTGGGGGAACATGAATTGTGGGAGATATGATTTCTAGAGGTTTAATTCATTAGTTTTATCTAAGAATTTTTCTTTAACCAATTGTAGAGTTCGAATAAATCGAACTCACAATTAGTTTCTGCAATTTTGTAATGTTGGTCTACCAAAGGTTCATCATCTAAGTCCATAGGATGAGGGAGCATGGGGTTTTCAAAATTTTGATATTTCTTTTTGGAAGACATAGTTGTAGAGGAAAACGAGGAACTGTATTACTCGAAATTTCATTTCCTGTGGAAAAAATGGTAAAAAATCTTCAATAGGCTGGTTTCTGATAGAATCTCTCTTCGGTTTGTAACTGGTGCAGTGGTACAATCCTTCTAATGGGGAAAAATAGAAATAGTAGCAGGATGAATTAACATTTTGAAAGTTATTTCTTTGTTTTTAAACCAATAAACTAAAATCCTTCGAAAATTGTTGTTTTATTGGTGTATTTTTCCATTATAGAGGAGCGGGGGAGTGTAATTAATGTGTAATGAATGATTTTGCATCAAAATATGTAATTGGTGGAAACATATGCCACTTGGTAGGATGGGAGTGGTAATGTATTTTTTTGGTGGGAGCGGAGTCAACAATCCTTTTGAACGAGCGAAGGCGGTTTTTAGAGGGTGGGGGGGGGGGTGGTTTACGGTATGCAGGGAAACAAATTTTTGCACCCCCCATATTGATTAAACATCGGGTGGGCTTGGGAAGTGAAAAATGCATATGGGACGTTAGATTTATTTGGCTCAAATCTCGATGTTCTAACCATGGTAGAGGTTTAGTCCGAAAATGACAAAAACCTTGTCGGATGTGCTTTATCATTTAAACCTTATTTTAATTGGATAATCACACTTATTACCTAATTAAATGAAATAAAATAATAAGGAGCCAATGTTTAAATTTTATCACCATATAATGGGGAAAACATATTTTTCTATTTTTTCATAGATATATTTTTTTACCTAGCATTTTATTCTATCCCCCCCCTTTTTTTTTCATTTTTTCATTCATTTCTTCTTTATTTGATTATTTTTATATTTTCATTTTTGCCTAACATTTTTTTTTTCTTCTACAAACATCCAACTTATCAAAACAAAATATGTTACAACACCACCCCCAAAAAAATGTAAAAGTAGAAGATTTCAACAAAATATTGGAGAACATGCTAAAAAAAGTATGCAACGTTAACAAAAATGACTGGGATCTACGCATTCCTTTTGTTTTATGGGCCTAAAAAACTACTAGTAAGAATTTGATAGGTCAAACCCCCTTCCGAATCGTGTATGGTTAGAATGTAGTGATGTCAATGGAGTATATCATACCTAGTCTTCACATCGCAGCAATGACGAATACGATGGACAACAAAATTATGGATTAGAGATTGGCACAACTACTTGAGTTGGAAGAAGACCGTTTATCGTTGGATTTCATTACTAGGTTCAGAAGGAAAGGGATAAGGCACGACATGATTGACATATTAAGAAAAATACGTTCAAATAAGGGGACCTAGTTTTGTTGTATGAAAACAAATTTGCAAAGTTCCCGGGAAAGCTACAAATGCGCTGGCTAGGCCTGCATATTGTTTGAGAGGTAATGGAAGGAGGCGTAGTCCAGATTGCCAAGATGGATGGGGAATTGTTCCCCAGTTGTATTAATGGTAGCATATTAAAGTTATACAAATACGCCTCTATCCTTAACAGTTTGCAATGACTATATGGCCGACATAGCATCTTGATGCTTCAAACAGTCGGTTGGGGCCATGAGACTATAACTAGGTTGCAAATACAAGCGAGCGTGAATCAAGTGATCATGCTTCAATATAGTGTGGTTCCAGAATGTGGAAGGAAGGCAGTGCACAAAAGCAGTTCCCCTATTGAAGGATGCCTTGAGTGACATCAAAGTGAAGATAGATGGTGCACCAGCCTTGTGACTTGGGGCGAGTCACAGTTTTGTTTTGGGGGCCTGTTGGGGATGGGATCCCCTCAAAAAAAGCAACAAGGAAAGACTTCGCAGATCGAGGAGCGAAGTGTGAAGTGAAAAGTCTAGTTTGATTCATAGGGTCTTTGGGGTGGGTCAAAGCCCCTTATTATGTAATGGTATGGGATATTTTGTGAACGTTGGACTCTGCCCATGGTTTTGGACCATGGTATTGTAAATGCCAAACCTATATAAGGAGTCTAGAAAAAATTCATAGGTAGAAGTAAGATATGAAAGATGTGGAAGATATTAAAGGAAGTCAAGTAAGATTAAATGATAGATCTTATGAAATGAATTTGGATGTAAGATTGTTTTGATTCTATGTTTTTGGTTAGAGGAAAATGTTCCTACAACTGTGTGCACAGAGATGTTAGGAAGTATGCATTTGTGTGCATAGACCCCTACAGTTGTGTGTGCGGGGTGGAACTGAATGCATGAGAAATATATGGCTATTAATGAAAGAACTGTTGGATATATCTCAATTACCTTGATTTTTTTTTCTTTTTCTTACTTTTTATGAATACTTGTGCAAAATAAGTGTTTCGATCTATAATTGAATAGCACAGTATTGTTTATGGTTATTTACTTTGTTTAATGCATGAATAAGTAAGATCGCATAGTCTGTTAGTGATTTCAACGGATGTGTTGAACAACACCTGTATTATTCATAGATCTGACCCGCGAAGCTCTGTTAAGAAGGAAAATCCATAAAGCCACAATCCTATATCCCTTTGGATGAAGAAACCTGGTTCTCGCATCCCCCTATATTTCCTCGAGTGAGACTTCAGTCCGTGGAAGCATATTATTGTCGAAAAAGCCAATAATAGTGGGTTTTATTGGACTACATAGTCACTTTGAACCTGGGTCTAGGCCCCATCAAGGAAACTGGATCACAAACCCAATCTATGGCATCCATCACTGCAAAATACCCTAAATAATGAACAACATGTTCCTTAGAACTGTCCCTGCAACCAGGCGCCTCTCGCTTCTTCTTCTTTTGATAGGCCTTTAGGCCATTCCAATGTCCCTTCTTGCCAGTTTTATAAGTATCCCTACTTCTCACTAATGTGATATTCCTAAATTAGCCATGAGCTAGCTAGAATATTAAATTTTGTTTTGTTGTCTTGTTTTATGAATAAGAGGACAATGGAGGTCCATAAGTCTCCTTAATGATGAATAAATCAATGCAAATGTGAAAAGGATATATCTTGGAAACTTAATTGAGCACCCTTAGGTGTGAAAAGGGGTTGGAACACCTTGACTGGGTCAAATTTGACCAAATCAACAACGCTATCATGGAGGAGTGGCCATCAATGAAAGACAACGCAGTTTTATATGGAGATGCTTTGCATGGAAGTAGTGGTATTATTGGATGGGGCTTTGGGTTTGGAAGCTCATATCTTATAAAAGGAAGAGGATGGAAGCCATATTCATTATGTTAATATATGTTGATATATGAATCTTCTGAATATATGGTCTGTTTAGACATATATCTTTCTCTTGTTGTTTAGCTGAGATTGAGTGTTGTTTAGCACAGGGTGTTCCTGATCAGGAATCCCACCTCTTCCATTAAGAATCTCTTGGAGGAGTCTTGTACTAAATTTTCCACTATTAGGCTTAAGTCTAAGCTTCATATTTCATTTACAGTGCAGATCTTGTTGAGGGTTGAGTTGTTTTGCAGGTTGCAATAGTGGATACTAGATCTGGGTCATTTCATTGGTCATTTTTAGTGGACAAGGCTTCCTTTCCATTGGGAGGACAGTAAGGAAGGCCCTTGTGCATATTTTTATATCTTGGCATTAGGCCAACTATTTATTTGCACAGTTTACTTCCTGATATACGTTATTTCTATAGGAGGAGTTGTAGGGTGGATTGGCACACCATTTGGAGAGTTGGTTTTCTAGTGAAAGGGATTTGCCTTTCATTTAGAGGATCTATTGTAGGATGCTTTCCTATTGATCATATCATATCAGCCACACTTTCTAGATATGTATTTTGTAGTGGATCTTCAGCCCTAGGGCCTAGATCCCCATCTTGTACATGGTGTTTTGTTGAAAACCCTTAAGGGGTTATTCAAAGGAGGTTGTATAGTGCTTAGATCTGTAGTAGATCTATCGTTTGAGGCACATATCAGCCCTAGATATTTTTATCTTCATTTTATGTAGAAATGGCTTTTAAACATCGCTATAACAGACTTCCAACTCATTATATATAGTAGCAGCACCTATTTTGAGGGATTTTGTCCATGGGTGGCTTGTTCTTTCTTGTTGTACATCTTATGGCCCATTATTTATGCATATTTTTCTGCTATTATAACATATGAAAGGTATCCATATTGGCCTCTTTATTTTATATGATGATTTACACTATTGTTCCAACATGTTGCACTATATTCCTTCTTTTCACATTTGGGAATATTACAGTGGAATCGGAGCATAATCTTGGCACAGTCTGTGCATCTTGAAAATCCAATATGTCATCTAAATAAGGAGATCCTCTTACTGATAGAGAGAAGAGGTATTAAAGAAGAAGACACCGAAAGTATGATTATACAGATGGAGAAGAAGACAAGGGTAAAACTCCTTTATCTGAAGGAATGAAAAGGAAGGAGTTCTCAAGAATTATTTTCCAAAACATTCAGGGCATTAACAAAGAAATTATAGAAATGAGGATGGAGAGATGTAGAAATTCTCCAAAAGAGCTTGGGGATAGATAAAGTTCCATATTTCGTATTATGGGTGTGAGCATTCAGCCACATAATCATATTTACAACACTCTACCATGCCTATGTTCATAGCAAGAGATATGGAGGAAAGAGATGTGCCAAAGGAGGAGACTCTTAGTGACTATCTTCAAGAATATGAATCTCAATCACAGAGGTTCAAGGATCATCTAAAATTCCAAGAGTTTTGCAAGATCAAGGAGAATAGAAGACCTAGCAACCATGATAGAAGCAAAAGGTGCAAGCAGCATGATTTGGGTAGATTCTCTCTATCTACTTTTGATGGGTCACCTAGATGCACAAATAGGTCTTGGGTGAAGGAGATAAACACCTATTTGTAGCAACACCAAGTTTCAGAAGATGAAGATATTAGAGTAGCAGCGCTGCATCTTGAAGGTAAGGCTTATGCCTGGTGGTTTTATGAAACTTCTTCCTTGAATCATGTAAATGTATCCACTTATGAAAAGTTCACTAGGAGGTTAGTGAAAATATTTGATGTAAAACATTTTGAAACTTCCTTGGTTGAGCTAAGAAAGCTTAAACAAACAAAAACTTTGCATGAGTTGGAAGGGTCTATAATCCCAACTCCATTTCAGAAAACTATTGAGGGCGTTAAAAAATTGCAGAATACCTTGCTAGAGGCAAGATCCCCACTTCAGAAAGAGCTCTCTTCTCAAAAGGAAGACATGGAAATATTTTTTTCAAAAGAGAAACTAAACAAAGAGCCTCTTAATTATTATGAGTTAACCTCCATTCATGATGAAGGGGAAGAGAAGGATGGAGGTAACAACATTGTCACATCAGAAGCAGATCTAGTACCTCATGGAGAGGTAGATGGAGAAATTTATCCAATGAGAGGAGCTCTTGCATCATTGCAAGAAGTTCCAAAGGATCTCATATGTGAAGATCAAGGCACAATCCATGAATAGCATGTGCCATTATTAATAGACTGTTAGACCTTGCAGATGAAAGGAGAAGGTAGGAAGGATGGCCGAAATCATATGATTAGGAGCACACACCCCTATCTATTTCATAAGGTTGATGCACAAAAGAGGCAGACTGATTTGCGTAGTGAGAGCGAGGACAAAGCATTCCACTCATATATGCAGTCTACTCTTGATATTGATGTCTCTTTGCATGAAGGCATTCCACCTGGGAGACCACCAGATTAGGAGATGATGAGGCATGTCTCACATCATGATGCACCATTCATAGATCCAGGAGGAATGGGTGCATTAGGAGGCCATAATATAACGCTGAGAGTCTTAGGTAGACTCAAGGAGGAGGGAGACATTCTACCAACATCATCATTACCCACTCTCATTTCAGATTCTGTGCTGTGGGAGGAGAAGCATGGGAAGGATAGCTGCCTTCCAATATATACCATTGGCATGGGAGAGGTAAAGGAGAAGGGCATCCATATGATAGGTGTTATTTGTGATAGATCATCAACGTTGTCACTATGGAAGATAGATCCATATTGGAAATCCCAACTATTGGTGGATTATTCCAAGGATATTTTTGCATGTATGATACTTGATGACCAACTACATGAATGGGGATATTCATTCCAAGATGAAGTCTTCTATTATCATGGTAGTATATTCTTATCTAGAGCCTCCAAGCTCAAGGATAAGTTTCTACAAAGAGGACATGAACAATTCATTTTCAGCCATACTTATTCCATGAGAGCGTACAACACCATCATGGAGAGCTACACTTGGGAAGGCTTTGAAGAGGAACTATATCAAAATTTTCAAAGATGCATGAACCATTTGGAGATGGGAGAGATACATGACTCAATGAAGGAGTTATCACAACCACCTCTTTCCTCTTTTGGAATGAGAGGGAATCTATCTTTGGACCACTTCATTTGTATGAGCAGAAATTTTGGTGGGGAACATGCTTATGTGCATAATGTTTTATTTGATGAATATTTGCATTCATTTACTATGTATATGCAAGCCATAGCTCCATGGTAGAGCATTATTCCATATAAAATTCATGGAAAACTTTGGGCCATAAAAATTTCTGAACATGGACACTCCCTTGGAGAGCATAGGTAGATATTGTATCATTGTGGGTGCACTCCAAAAGCACCAAACATATCTCACACTTTCAGCCATTGTGAGAAGACTTGAGCAGTAAGTAAGTGGTGGGGAAACCACTTACCATATCATTATCTGATGCAGTCAGAAGATTTACTGTGCTGGTTCCACATGTGGGACTATGAACCACCTCCATTTGTACAAATTTCTGTTGGCATGTACTTAGTTTTGATCCCATACATTGACAATGTACTTATTATTTTTATGAGAATGATTGGAGGGAGGATGGAAGGATTGGATGTGCCATTTGGGAGAGAGATTATCCATGGTTTTGATGTTTCATATTTATGGGAGAGAATTGGACCATCCATGATTACTACATTGGGTCTCTTGTTTCCTTATGGGATGAGTCATTTGGGTAACTTGAGCACTTGGGAGGTGCCTCTCATGAGCGGATGGGAGGAGTTTTTCTATGAATTACCACTCTGGAGGGTGTTCCATTTTGTATGGATGATAGCTTGGAGATTGGAGCTCCATATGGGGGTAAAGGTTCCCCATATTTTCAGTTCTATCCTTTTAGTTTCTTAGGGACAAGAAACACTTGGGAGGGGAGGATTGTAGTATTCCTAAATTAGCCATGAACTAGTTAGAATATTAAATTTTGTTTTTTTGTCTTGTTTTATGAATAAGTGGACAATGGAGGTCCGTAAGTCTCCTTAGAATAAATCAATGCCAATGTGAAAAGGGGCTAGAACACCTTGATTGGGTCAACTTTGATGAAATCAACAACCTTGTCATAGAGGAGTGGCCATCAATGAAAGACAATGCAGTTTTAGATGGAGATGCTTTGCATGGTAGTGTTATTATTGGATTGGGCTTAGGGTTTGGAATCTCATATCTTATAAAAGGAAGAGGATGGAATCCATATTGATTATGTTAATGTATGTTGATATATGAATTTTCTGAATATATGGTCTATTTAGACATATATCTTTCTCTTGTTGTTTAGCTGAGATTGAGTGTTGTTTAGCACAAGGTGTTCCTAATCGGGAATCCCACCTCTTCCATTGAGAATCCCTTGAGGATTCTTGTACTAAATTTTCCACTATCAGGCTTAAGGCCAAGCTTCATCTTTAATTTACATCACAGATCTTATTGAGGGTTGAGTTGTTTTGCAGGTTGCGGCAGTGGAGACTAGATCTGGGTCATTTCATTGCTCATTTTCAGTGGAGAAGACTTCCTTTCCATTGGTAGGACAGTAAGGAAGGCCCTTGTGCATATTTTCAGATATTGGCATTAGGCCAACTGTTTATTTATCCCTACAACACAATTTACTTCCAGATCTGTGTTATTTTTGTAGGAGTTGCAGGGTGGATTACCACACCATTTGGAGAGTTGGTTTTCTAGTGAAAGGGAACTGCTTTTCATTTAGATGATCTATTGGAGGAGGCTATTCTATTGATCATATCAGATCAGCCACACTTTCCAGATATTTATTTTGCAATGGATCTTAAGCCCTAAGGCCTAGATCCCCATCTTGTACATGGTGTTTTGCTGAAAACCCTTAAGGGGTTCTTTAAAGGAGGTTGTATAGTGCTTAGATCTATAGTAGATCTATCTTTTGAGGCACATATTAGACCTAGATCTACTGTATATTCATTTTCTGTAGCAGTGGCTTTTAAATAGCGTTTTAGCAGACTTCTAGCTCATTATATAGTAGGAGCATCTCTTTTGAGGGATTTTGTCCATTGGAGGCTTGTTCTTTCTTGTTGTACATCTTATGGCCTATTATTTATGCATATTTTGCTGTTTTTATAACATATGAAAGGTCTCCATATTGGCCTCTTGCTTTTATATGATGATTTACACTATTTTTCCAACATTTTGCACTATATTCCTGCTTTTCCCATTTGGGAATATTACAACTGACCATATGCCCTTCTTGGTTGCAAATTCTCCCTTTAAAAATATAAAATCAAACTCTTAATTGACTACCTTTGAGTCTCAAGAACTTGATTCTTCTCTTGATCTATAGCTTCCCCTTTAACTTGTATTGACCATAATCCCTAACTCAAATAACCGCTCCTATGGAGTTAGAGCCTCTGGGCTTACACATCACCTTTACATCTTGGAACAATACTTCAAACCCCTTAGAATAAATCATTGAGATAGAAAACATGTTGCACTTGAGCTCCGGTACCCACAATATATACTAGAATCATATAAGCCCTCCTAACTCCAAGGCTAAATGGTACAATACTTGACCATTTGATAGCCTTCTAACTCTTATCACTAACCTCCACATGCAACTTAGAGTCCCATTCGGTTAGAGTCTCAAATACTTCCTGTGATCATGTCATATGCTCCAATGATCTGTTATAAATGATCCATTCACCCTCATCAATGGTCCCCTCGGAGAAATGAAAGAATAGGGAAAATTTATCCTCGAATGTTCTTGAGAATTCATCCTACTCAACTATAGAGGTAGTATCCATTTCTATCTCTTTTTTCTTCCCATTTTATCCCTTGATATGACACAGACATTTACTCACATAATGACCATGCTGGCCTGATCCAGGTGGCTCCAGACACACTCAGAAGTCAAAGAGGGCTCAGAATGGTCAAAATTAAAAGTGGTTAGAACACTCTTGAACAAGGAGAAGGTCATAGTTCTCATCGCTTTGATTCCAACGGTGTGAACGATACTCAAACTTGAGCTCTTATGAGGGAGATAGAGCTCTTCAAAGTTTGACATGTCAAGGAAAAAAGAGGGGCCCACAGTGTGCCACATGGCATCCCTGTTAGCAAGTGGGACCCACATGGCAGCCCTTCAACCATTGACACATGGAACTCCATCATTAGCTCCTTGCCTCTGCAAAAAATATAAAACAAAATGATATTTAAATGCCTACATAAAAAAAAAAAATCATTAAAAAATAACTATGTATTAAAAATGGTTATTAAACCAACAAAATCATTTTAAATGTTAAAAATGGTTATTTTAATAACTGTATAACAAAATTTATATTTAAATATAACTAAAAAAATTAAACAATACATTTCAACGAATGTATTAAGAGCAGGAATGGTTGAATGAATTATAAAGTTGGTGTATGGTTATACCAAAAATACAAACACCATAAATGCATGCCATTCTCCATTTAATATTAACCTCCAAAGAGCCATTCTAAGGGTTAAAAATAAAATAACGTTCCGTGTAAGAGAGGTCGGCGGGATTTGAACCTTGACCTTCTCACTCCTAAACTTAGCATTCTTGTCGTTAGGCCAAATAGCTAAATCATTGATAATTTTTCCATCCACTTTATATTTAACCTCGTATTTCCATTCAAACAAGCTATGGGAGTGTCGATCATGTTGGAGGAGCATCAAACCAGTAGTGGAACTATGATTTTTGGAACCAGGAGCAGGCCAATGGGTGCGGAACCATGACGCAGTTCCAGGAGGCAGAATCTTGCCTAGGCAAAGAGGCAATGGAACCATGAACTGAAGAATTTTCCCAAGGAGGTAAAAAGTCATTTTATCAGAATGGTATCAATTTTATAGTCAATTTTCGTGAAATTTCACAGGGAATCCAATGATGATATCATATTTTCCATTTGAGCAGTGGATTTCCAGTCAGCCCATGGATGCAACATCTTTGGAGAATCATGTGGGAATCTAAATGATTCCTGTAGGCCCAGATTTTGATGGTGTCAAAATTTGACGAATGGATAGTCTATTTTACACCAATAAATGCCAGAAATTTAGTGGTGCAGTCAGTTTTTGCAGCTTCGTATTTCATGTTTCAGCCAAATTCATAAGTGAAGGTACATGAAGCAGTGATGTTATGTTTACTTTCATAATTGATAAGATGATGTTTTATGTTTGAGGTCATTTTTTGATGATATGTTGCAGGATCGTTATTGCCACATTATGTGAGATGTCTTTAGTTGTTCATTCTATGTATTTTTTTTGATATCCATATGTAACTATCTTGAGGGGATACTCATTTCCACATTGTGTGAGAACATGTTAAGTTTTCATGCCGAGAGAAAGCCTGGTTGAGTGAGAATTCCTGTAAGAAGAACGTCTCGTGGAGAGACAAGCCACTCTTGTTTGAGGGTGCATGTTATTGCTATGACAAATTTTTTTCCATGTAAATCATCATCTCTTAACAAATTTATATGAAGTGACCTCCACTATCTTGACAATGGGCCCGAAGACGTATCCCACACTGGGTGAACTCTGTTATCAAATGTCTCGTGTTCTTGTGTTGTTGATTGTCGTCATGTTTTCCTCTTGATTAAAGCATGCATATGTGTTATTTATTCTATTTTAAAAATGTAATTCTAACCACATCACAAAAGTAAAAGGTCATGGGTAAAGCCAATAACTGATGGACCTGTATCATCGCCACATATGAAAAAATTTACCTTGCTCAAGTCCTTCTTCGCTTTGCCCTAAATTTTACTTGTGAGAGACAAATTCTCTCCATAAAAATTATTCTCATGAATATCCTCGTCCCACAGTTCCTCTTGGATGAAGTCATTCTATAAGGTATTCCAATATGGAAGCTTGTATTGAGAAAATTTTCCTTTGATAAATGGTTTTCATTCCTCGGTGAAGCCCTTCAAGGAAATCCTCATTGATTCAAAATTTAGAACATTATCACCAATGGTAACTGGGTCATCACAAAATTGATAAACCCTCATCAAATAAAAAACCACACCCTCACCATCCAACACCTCAGAGTTATGGAACTTCTCTCTCAATACAAAAAACAATTCTCATTCTTATTCTGGAACAAGTCTTTAAGAGCCTTCCACATATCATGTGTAGTTTTCTTCCTGGTATGATGAGGTATCAGGTGATTCTTTATACCATCTTGGATGGTCATCTTGGCTTCACGTCCAACTCTTCAAACTCAGCCAACTCCTTAGGAGATATTGGCTTAGCAATATCCTTGTCATAAAATTCCAACATCCTGTTCACCAACAATACCAACATGATCCTTTCTTTGCAAGGAATATAGTGGGAAAAACCTTCCAACCTATCCTCATACCTCATACTAGAAACCATCTTTTCCATGTTTTTATTATTTCAACAACAATCAGTCAAATTTCTCTTAGGATTATTGCTATGATCACTCTGATTAAGCTATTCCTTCAAAGTAGATATGATACCATGCTGAATTTTTATTGCACCCCGGGTCTATTCTATGGATTAAGAAGCTCAAAAAACAAACTAGGTATGTTCAAACAAAACAAATTGCACAACAAAAATATAACAACATTTATTCAATGCAATACACAAAATTTTTGTAGGCCCCAAACTTGTTTGTAATATTCCATCAATAAAAAAAAAACATATGATTCATGTACTAGGTATCATGGCCATTACAAAGCCTTGATATAAGACTAGTATACATTAATATAAACTAGGTCTTGAAGTTATCTCCTTTGAATTTCAATTTTCCCAAAAGAAAAAGAAAAAGAAATTATCTCACGCGTTGATGTAGCCCTTTTACAAACAACCCTTTTAGTCCTTATTTTACATTGACACATGGTTGTCCTATGCTTCATCCACATAGATATTAGGATCCCTTATGATTTCTATCCACTTGATGGATTTTACCTTCAAATATACTGCAATGATAAACTCCAAAAATTAATGGCTATTCATAGTAAATTCATCCTTGAATTCACCATATATCAACCCTGAAACTCTTTGTCCAATCATCCTTGAATAAAAAAATTCAAGAAACACACTAAAAAACCTTTCCATTCTTAGAGAAATAGTACCATTATTTTTTGTTGGCCTCTACACAAGTATGTGGCAACTTGTTCTACTTTTTCAAGCCACCTAAGCCCTTCATCCTTGCTTCCTTGTTATGTGTGATCCTTAAACAAACTTTGACCTAGCTTACGAGAGACCCTGAGGCCTTTCGATTTTTCTCCCTTTAGCGGAATTTCGAGGTATAAAATGGGCCTCCTAAGAAAATTATAAAATAATAATGGAAATAATAAAATAATATTAGATTACATCATCAAATTTTAGAGCGAAAAAAATAAAATTACTATTGTTTCAACTCATATTTTCAACTTATCTCTTTATGGGTTACTCAAATTTCGAGTGGAAACACTTGTTGGATGCATTAGTTGATTCCGCATCCAGGGAGTACCCATGCTTCATACTTTTGATGGACCCTGCTACACAAAAAAATGAGAAATACATGAAAAACATAATTGCAATCATGCTTTTTCATGTATTTCTCATTTTTCATGTACAAGGGTCCATCAAAAGTATGCAAAATGGGTACTCCTTGGACGAGGAATTAAAATTTTCATCCAACGAGTAATCCCTCTCTAAATTTGAGTAAAACCTTAGGGAGAAAAGTTGAAAATACAATTTGAAAATGTAGTTTTATTATTTTATTATTTTTTAATCTTTTTACATTTTTACTCCAAAAATGGTGAATAATCCACCATGGTTGACCTCATCGTCTTTAATCCTATTAGTTCTTATAAAGTTTATTTTTTTTCTACAATTTTCTTAGGAGGCCAATTTTAGACCTCAAAATTCCCCTAATGTTGACTCCTATAGATTTAAGGCCTTGTAACTAAGGTTTAGACTCAACTACAATAGTGAACATAACTTGGTCTACAGTAATTTCCTCCAAACAAAACTCACGACAACCTTATATTGATCAACCAATAGACAAACATCTTATTGGGTATCATTATTTTGATCCTCCAACATGTAGACAAGAAACTCAACCTCTTTCTCTAACTCAAAAATATCAGAACAAATTTAAATAATCCATCTTTGAAGGTCTCTCGCTCTCCTTTCTAGGGTTTATTGTTTTCTCAAGAATGGTTTCTATGATGGTGAGACCTCTCCTTTGGTCTCTCATATAAATAACTCTCCAATTAGTGTCTTGGGAGCCCTTATATCCCTTTAGGTGTCTCCACTACAATAATTATAATAAACAATCAATATCTTTGGGTCTCAAGCCAAAACCCACTTCTTAGTTACTTTTTTCCACAAAAGTTCATTTTCGTCGGTTCTCTCCACACAAACCTAGCACCCAAGGCTTGTGGGAGTACCTCCTATTGGGGTCCTGTGATTTGGCAGATTGGCATGCCAAGTGACAAGGCAACATGCAAACCAAGCTTTAGAGCTCTAGGGTCTAGCCCTCCTAGTCTCAGAGAGGGATCTCTCAATATTTTTATAAGGATGTGTCTTGAATGGTTTAGAAGTTGATTTTAGGCTATTTATGAAGTGCAGTTTTGTTTGATTTGTTTGGAAAAATAGGTTTCATGTAGTATAGATAGAGCATGGGAATCTACAAACCATTGGGCAATGGAGTCATGTGAAAGTCCAAATAGTTCTTATTGAGAAGGAAGGGAAACCAAAGGGAAAATATAACTCGGTCAAGGATCTATTGAATAATATAGGTGAGAATGGGATGAAATTTAAGGACTAACAGTGAAAATCAAACTAAACCCTCTCACAATGACTTAAAGGATTCAGGCAAAGCCCTATTTCCTCTAGTAAGCTCACTTTTTTGGACTTAATTATCATAAGCACTCAAAGAAGAGGAGAAATGCAGACTAAACCCTCTCATAATGACTTAAAGGATTCATGGAATGCCCTATTTCCACCAGTAAGCTCACTATTTTGGACTTAATCAGTATAAATACTCAAAGAAAAGGAGAAATGCAGACTAAAACCCTCTTAATGAATTATAGGATTCAGGGAACGCCCTATTTCCTCCTATAAGTTCACTGTTGAGAGCTTAATCAACAAAGACATACAATTTAATTCAAAGAAGAGGGAATGCCTTAGACATATAGGACTACAATTATAGGGACCTTCAACACAATAATTACAGTAAGAAACAGAGAGTATGATTGAAACAAACCTCACTGTCAAACTGCAAGCATTAATAATCAAAGGGAGATTTCAGATACAATATTCAGTGGTAAAGAAAGAGGGAATGCCTAAACAGTCTTTAACACAACTGAATTTACCATTTCTGAAATAAAACAATTGAATATTAAAGAGAGCTATTATACTACCCTGTCATGTTCAGTACTGGAAAACATATAAAAATTGAAGGATAAACAGGTCAGAGGTGCTTCTGAGATACATTTCTCTGCTTAAACTTTTTATCCTACTGTAAGTCAAAGAAAAATGGAAAAAAATGATAGACAGGAAAACAACATTAACAATAAGAGATTACTTCACCAAAACCAAGCTCAGGGATCTAATGGTCCAGCCTCCTTCATCAACAGAAAAACAAAGACCTCCACACTCCTTCAGAACACCAATGCTTCTTCAAAGCAGCAATCTATGTGTTACTTTAGAAATCACCAAATGCCAACCTTTTACAATGAGACTTCCAAGAGTCTTTATAGAGAAAAATGGGAAAATTAGGTGAAGCAGGTTTTAATGATCATCAGAGATAGGAGAGGGCATTCAAATTCTCCATTCTGAGTCATAAACATAACATTGAATCCCAGACAGACTTGGTGACCTCGTTGCTTGTTGAGGTCCCTTTGACATGACATAAAACACCCTGCAGAGTGTCCTTTGGGAGGAAATACTATCTGCAGTGGTACTGTTATCTCCTCTAGTGTGAGTTAAGTGGAATAATGGGCTTTGAGGACTCCCATACTTCTAAATAACTACTTCTGACAGTTTGTAGTAGCTTATTTGGTGTAATAACTACTTGGCAGGCCTTTTGTGCATGGAGATGGGTTATGTCTGTGTCAGTAAAATTTTACACCAATAACTGCTCTGTTCCTTTGTACTTCGAAATGTTTTAGCTCTGTTTTTAACTTTTCTGATTGCTCGAACTTCTTCTGTACTGCTGCCCTCAAAGGTTTTTTTAATCTTCTGTGCCTTTGTTTTCCACCACTGGATACGTGATCTTCACCATTTCTGAGTGTTCTGTGTACAGGTGGCGGATTTCGCTGAGCTAGAGGGTCTACTAAGGGTTTATGTCTGTGACCCATTGACTGTAACGTAATTCCCCTTTTGCTTTGGTCCCCTTGACATTGATTCCTGGTCCTGAGATTTCTATCTGAACCTCTGTGTCACTTTCGCGACTGTAACATGTCCATTCTTCATCGGCCATGAAAAACCTGCAAACAAACAAAAACTCGTTATGAAATCTCGTGGGCTTGGTTTAGACTGCTTGCAGAGGCTCTGGGGTGGTGGAGGAGCAGTGATGAGGTGGTGCATGCAGCAGAAAAATGGAAGAAACCCTGGCAGAGAAACTAACTAGGTCCAATGGAGGTCTGAGTGCGTAAGGGAGCGTGGACCATTAGATCAGGATGATCTACAATGGAGATCTCTCGATGAGCGTTTTGGGAGAGAGATATGGAGAGAAATTGAATGAGTTTGCGATATAACATGGACCGTGCGATCTTAGAGATCAACGGCTAGGATTAATTTGGGAGCGACGTTGCGGAGGGTAGCAGTATGGTGGAAAACTGGGCATGGTTTTCCCATAACAAAATGGGGGGAGGCAGTTTTGAGCGAATGGAATGCGATTCCATACATTGGCCAACACGTGGATCTTCAAAACCGCCCATTTCACAAAATTTTGGAGCGTTAAACCTCGGGTGTAAATATTTTGTGATTTTGGATAGCAACCGTTAGAGCTAGGGTGTCAGATCGGACGGTGCGGGAGAAGCGCAATATAAGGTTAGATGCACGGGCGAAAGGAGGCGGGGTCCATTTATGAGGTCAATGCGAGCTGTTAGATGAGGGGAATGGGCGACAGAGATTGAAATGGACTCATCGCATCAGCGGAAGCGAGTGTCCAGGGAAAAAGGTCATGGTGCGATGCAATGGGATGCTGGCCGTTGGATCGGAAGAGAGATCAACGGTCAGGACTAATCAGCGGGCGCGATGATGAAGGGCTTATGAGCGGAGTGCGATTGAATCTCGGTCGTCGGTTCTTGTGGATTCGACGGTCGAGATTATATCGGAGGATCGGAGGAGAAGGGGAAAAGAACAAAGTGAATCAATGTTTTGCGATTGCGATGGCAGGGGCCAATCATAAGGAAAAGACGTGGTTCTATGGAAAGTGGAAGGACCGAAGGTAGAAGAAAAGGCACTTATCGCATCGGAAGTTTAGAAAATTAAAGGAACGACTAGGGAAAGAAACTTCGATTGTGATGAGTGATGGGGCATATCGCCTGGTCCTGAGTGCCAGGCCATATGCAGAGAAAGGGGCTAAGGGATAAGCCAAAAGGGGCTTAAGGCCTAAATGGAAAATGAAGATTTTCAAGGATTTTAAAGGGTTTTTTGAGGAATTTGGAGGTTCCGATAGGGGTAAAGACGGGGTTTTAAACCTCATAAAGGGATTTCACAAGGCTTGAAGGGGTTTTGAGGCCT
This sequence comes from Pinus albicaulis, assembly GCA_034641835.2. NCBI lineage: Eukaryota > Viridiplantae > Streptophyta > Pinopsida > Pinales > Pinaceae > Pinus > Pinus albicaulis. The sequence continues at coordinate 951,859,501 of CM076575.1, read as the reverse complement.
TTGGGGCTAAATGGGGGCGATGGATAGATGGAAATTTAGGCCTTGGAAGTAATTTTTCTGTGTAAATAGAAGAGTTTAAGATGGAAACAATAGTGAAAATGAACCTCCAAGATAGGAAAAACATAAGCCTTCAAGGATGATAGATTTTCAAAAGAAATATATCTCTTGAAGGCTTGAAAAAAAATTTAGCCACCATTTGGTATAATGGAATTTATAGGTGGCTAACAGTGGCTCCACTTGGGGAGGACAAATTTCTCTTTAGGTGTCCAGAACCTCAGTAATCTCTGGCTTTCAGTAGTCCAGTGCCTCATCCATTGGGAAAATTTTCTTTTCTTTCTTGCTAGTAATTTTTGCAATTTGACAGTTCCTTTAGTGACCTGCAACATGAAACTTCTTTGAAACAAACATCTCTACCTACCCCAAGCTACTTTTCCTAAAATTTTCCTCCTTTGAGTGCACTTGGACTGGCATCTCTTTACATATTATTTTGAAAACAGAAAATAAACCTATCTAATGCTACCCATATTTCTTCCAAGAGTCCAGATTAAACAGTTGGACTCTTAATTCTCTACCTAATCTAATATCTGTCAGGATTAAACAGTATAACAGATTTCCATTCTTTATATTCTAAAATAGAAATTGAAAACACAACCAAACCAGGATTAGACTGTCTGATTTGCTATGGGTCCATGGCATAAAGACAAGTTGCACATGAACTGAAACTTGCAGAGATTCAAAAACAAAATTTTGAAGGCTAAAGATCTGAAATTAAAAAACATTCCTCCTTCTTATTGTGACTCAAATTTTGAGCTTTTTAGAGTCACCTCTCTTTCTTCATTTCAGCTCTGGTTTTGATCTTGTTAGAGCTATTTTCTTCTTCTTTGTTGGTTCAAGTTTTGAGCATGTTAGAACCAGTTATCTTTCTTTTCTCTGGCTTAGGTTTTGAGAGGATTAGAGCCGTATTTTCTTATGATTCTAGGTTCAGATTTTGAGCTTGTTAGAACCATTTTCCTTTATCCTAATCTACCCTACTGATAAGCCAAGATTAAACAGTTTGGCAAATCTTCTTCACTAACCTATCAGCAGTAAATTGAAATCTGCCCAATCATGATTAGGCTGTATGATTGGACAGTAGTGCTCCTTAAAGTAGTGGAATTTGATCTTGCACACTTTCATATTTTCCTTTCCTTTTGGTATGGAGCTATACCTTGTTTTATTTCTACTCTCTTTTCTATTTTTTATTGTTTTTTTATTTTTCTTTCCATATTTCTTCTTCAGAGAAATAAACAAAAATAATAACTAGATGCTCAAGAGTTGAGCTTTATTGACATTCCTACCTACCCTAATCTAACTTGGAAGATTTACATGTTTAGCTGATGAACTCTCTTTTCTAGTACAACGAATCCAATAAATGATTCCATGATTGGCCCTTCCTCATATCTTTGGGCAGGCTGAACAAACAGGGCCACTCCCATTCCTTTTGTTTCTTAGCAGCAGCGCTAAAAAATCTTCTTGCTTCTAATAACACCTTGCTGCTAACAACCTTCATCCCTTCTTCAAAAATTTCAAGAAATGAGCATAGGGATCTTGAAATAATACCTGGTTGTGAATTTTTGGAAGATATGTTTCAACCAGGATTACCTCTTCTTTCTTCACTAGATCGAGATAAATATTTTCTTGAGAAAGAAAAACTTCCTCATCTTCGTTATCATCTGAACTGGAGGACTCATCATATATTGCAGGGCTGTCCTCTTGTAGTCCTGGTAAGCTCTGGTTTAGTGGACTGTACTCTATGAAGAAATCATCATATTCTTGAGCAGGGGTATCTTTTATTACCTCAATATTTTCAGGATAAGGTTCCTTATATTCATCCCGCTCAAGAAACTCCTCTTTCTTCTCAACCTCATCATCACAACTGATAGATTGCTGACTCCCAATTATGTGAAATCTGTTTCTGATGGGCTGCATTGCTTGATTACTACTTTCAAGCTCATGATAACGAAATTCATGACACCAATCCACTGTTGGTTGCCCTGTGTGATTAGTTTCTATATGGAGCTCATCATCATCATCAGATTGATCAAAAATTGGAAAATCATTAGAAAAAAAAATTTCACCAATCAAGCATATTGGGTTATCAGTTGGCTTTTCTTTGAGTTGATCTACAAGTTTGTTTTATGCTTCAAGACAACAAGGTTCAGTAGGTAGATGAGCAGAGGTATTTTTTTCTAATGAAGATTCGAGGGCTGGCTGTCTATTTATGATTTGATCTATTTCTTCTTCTGTCAAAAGAGGGATTTATTTTACAGCATGGAAAGGAGAACAACACTCCTCTTTCTCTTGTGTTAACTGGTTTTTAGGCCTGATGTCTTCTTGAGCCTCTTCGAGGGGATCTTCACTTGTGCTTGCAGGGGAAATTTATGGTTTTTCTACTGTTTCCTGATCTTTCTATGTTTCAAACAACTCCTCATGATTATGATGATACTCGGTTAGAATACAAGGTTTGTGAGTTGTTTTTTCTACATTATCGGATGCCACTCTTCTTGTGTAATCTGAAATGGGTTATAATCTAGAGGGGGAGTTCCTATATGTGCTGGTTCTCCTTCCACATCAGATTCTACGTTTTCTAAGTGGCTACCTGTTTCCTCAAAGCACTGCTCACTATAGGTATTTGCAATTTGGTCATGAAGTTCTCTTAATAGAATAGTATAAGATATAGGTAGGAAATCAGGAATTTCTTGACAACCTTCCTCATCATCTTCTATAAATTCTTGATCATCATACATGTCTTGCTCATTGTCTAGGTCTTGTAGAGGTTAAGTTTGTTCTTGATCTGGAAAAAGCATGGGCTGCTCGAGATCATCGATATTTAAATTAGCCTCATACCTCTCCATTATTTTTCCAAACATGTACAACAATGTTTCTAGTTTATCTTCTCTGTCTATACTTGATTCTATGTTTGTAATAAAGAGGTCACTGTATCTTTTCAACCAGTTCAGAGTCTTCTACTAGTGGAGTCATTAGGTATTTTGGGATTGTGGAGTCACCAGGTGGAATATTTTGAACTTTTCTGTCCACCAACAGCATGATTGGATCTGCTTAATGCATTCCCAGGGGAGTTTCAAGGACTAGTAACGTAATAGGTCTACTGGAGGCCAGTGGAGTCGCTAGGTGGAAGTTTTAGCTCCCTCGGAGGTAAAATTTTCTATGGTCCACCACCATGTTTATTATGAAGCCAATCTGAAATGTTTTTGGGCTTTCTGAGTTTTATGTGGTTATCTAAGGACTTACTGAGTCTACAAGAGTTTGTTAGACTATTATGTACTCAATACATCCCACCTTGATCACCATTATGTTGGTCATGAGGTGGGATAACAATTCCCAGGGTATTCTTTGTCAAATTAAGCGCCTAAAGAGTTTTAAGAGGTATTCAAGAAACTATATACTCAATAGGTCCCACTGTGATCGCCATTATGTTGGAGTCCTGTGATTTGGAAGATTGGCATGCCAAGTGACAAGGCAACATGCAAACCAAGCTTTAGAGCTCTAGGGTCTAGCCCTCCTAGTCTCAGAGAGGGATCTCTCAATATTTTTATAAGGATATGTCTTGAATGGTTTAGAAGTTGATTTTAGGCTAGTTATGAAGTGCAGGCTTGTTTGTTTTGTTTGGTTGGAAAAATAAGTTTCATGCAGTATAGATAGAGCATGGGAATCTACAAGCCATTGGGCAATGGAGTCATGTGAAATTCCAAATAGTTCTGATTGAGAAGGAAGGGAAACCAAAGGGAAAACATAACTTGGTCAAGGATCTATTGAATAATATAGGTGAGAATGGGATGAACATTAAGGACTAAGAGTGAAAAGCAAACTAAACCCTCTCACAATGACTTAAAGGATTCGGGGAACGCCCTATTTCCTCCAGTAAGCTCACTTTTTTGGACTTAATTATCATAAACACTCAAAGAAGAGGAGAAATGCAGACTAAACCCTCTCACAGTGACTTAAAGGATTCGGGGAGCACCCTATTTCCTCTAGTAAGCTCACTATTTTGGACTTAATCAGCATAAATACTCAAAGAAAAGGAGAAATGCAGACTAAAACCCTCTTAATGAATTATAGGATTCAAGGAACGCCCTATTTCCTCCTATAAGTTCACTGTTGAGAGCTTAATCAACAAAGAAATACAATTGAATTCAAAGAAGAGGGAATGCCTTAGACATCTAGGACTGCAATTATAGGGACCTTCAACACAATAATTACAGTAAGAAACAGAGGGTATGATTGAAACAGACCCCACTATCAAACTGCAAGCATTAATAATCAAAGGGAGATTTCAGATACAATATTCAGTGGTAAAGAACGAGGGAACGCCTAAACAGTCTTTAACACAACTAAATTTACCATTTCTGAAATAAAACAACTGAATATTCAAGAGAGCTATTAAACTAGCCTGTCATGTTCAGTAGTGGAAAACATATAAACAGTGAAGGATAAATAGGTCAGAGGTGCTTCTGAGATACATTTATCTGCCTAAACTTTTTATCCTACTGTAAGTCAAAGCAAAATGGAACAAAGTGATAGACGGGAAAACAACATTAACAATAAGAGATTACTTCACCAAAACCAGGCTCAGGGATCCAATGGTCCAGCCTCCTTCATCAATAGAAAAATAGATACCTCCACACTCCTTCATAACACCAATGCTTCTTCAAAGCAACAATCTATGTATTACTTTAGAAATCACCAAATTCCAACCTTTTACAATGAGACTTCCAAGAGTCTTTATAGAGAAAAATGGGAAAAGTAGGTGAAGCAGGTTTTAATGATCATCAGAGATAGGAGAGGGCATTCGAATGCTCCATTCTGAGTCATAAACATAACATTCAATCCCAGACATACTTGGTGACCTCGTTGCTTGTTGAGGTCCCTTTGACATGACATAAAACACCCTACAGAGTGTCCTTTGGGAGGAAATACTATCTGTAGTGGTACTGTTATCTCCTCTGGTGTGAGTTAAGTGGAAGAATGGCCTTTGAGGACTCCCATACTTCTAAATAACTTCTTCTGATAGTTTTTAGTAGCTTCTTTGGTGTAATAACTGCTTGGCAGGCCTTTTGTGCATGGAGATGGGTTATGTCTATGTCAGTCAACTTCTGCACCAATAAATGCTCCGTTCCTTTGTACTTCAAACTATTTTAGCTCTGTTTATGCTTTAACTTTGCTGATTGCTCGAACTTCTTCTGTACTGCTGCCCTCAAAGGTTTTTTTAATCTTCTATGCCTTTGTTTTCCGCCACTGGATACGTGATATTCACCATTTCTGAGTGTTTTGTGTACAGGTGGTTGATTTCGCTGAGATGGAGGGTCTACTGAGGGCTTATGTCTGTGACCCATCAACTGTCACGTAATTCCCCTTTTTCTCTAGTCCCCTTGACATTGATTCATGGTCCTGAGATTGCTATCTGAACCTCTGTGTCACTTTCGCAACTGTAACACGTCCATTCTTCATCGGCCATGAAAAACCTGCAAACACACAAAAATTTGTTATGAAATCCTGCAGGCTTGGTTTAGACTTCTTGCAGAGGCTTTGGGGTGGTGGAGGAGCAGTGAGGAAGTGGTGCATGCAGTGGAAAAATGGAAGAAAACCTGGCAGAGCAGCTAACTAGGTCCACTGGAGGTCTGAGTGCATAAGGGAGCATGGACCGTTAGATTAGGATGATCTATTGTGGAGATCTCTCGATGAGCGTTTCAGGAGAGAGAGATGGAGAGAAAATGAATGAGTTCGTGATATAACGTGGACCGTGCGATCTCAGAGATCGATGTCTAGGATTAAATCGGGAGTGACGTTGCGGAGGGTAGCAGTATGGCGAAAAACCGGGCATGGTTTTCTCATAACAAAATGGGGGGAGGAGGTTTTGAGCGAATGGAATATGATTCCATACATTGGCCGACATGTGGATCTTCAAAACCGCCCATTTCGAAAAATTTCAGAGCATTAAACCTCGGGTGTAAAGATTTTGCAATTTTGGATAGTGACCGTTAGATCTGGGGTGTCAGATCGGATGGTGTGGGAGAAGTGCAATATAAGGCTAGATGCACGGGTGAAAGGAGGCGAGGTCCATTTCTAAGGTCAATGGAAGCCGTTAGATGAGGGGAATGGGTGGCAAAGATTGAAATGGACTCATCACATCGGTGGAAGCGAGTGTCCAAGGAAAAAGGTCATGGTGCGATGCGATGGGATGTTGGTCGTTGGATCAGAAGAGAGATCAATGGTCAGGATTAATCAACAAGTGCGATGGTGAAGGGCTTATGAGCGGAGCACAATTGAATCTATGCCATCAGTTCTTATGGATTCGATGGTCAAGATTAGATTGGAGGATCGGAGGAGAAGGGGAAAAGAACAAAGGGAATCAACATTTTGCGATTGCGATGGCGGGGGTCAATCATAAGGCAAAGACGTGGTTCTTTGGAAAGTGGAAGGACCGAAGGTGGAAGAAAAGGATCTTATCACATCAGAAGTTTAGAAAAGTAAAGGATCGGCTAGGGAAAGAAACTCCGATTGCAATGAGTGATGGGGCTTAACACCTGGTCCTGGGTGTCGGGTCATATGTAGAGAAAGGGGCTAAGGGCTAAGCCGAAAGGGGCTTAAGGCCTAAATGGAAAATGAAGATTTTCAAGCATTTTAAAGGGTTTTTTGAGGAATTTGGAGGTTTCTATAGGGATAAAGAAGGGGTTTTAAACCTCATAAATGGATTTCACAAGGCTTGAAGGGGTTTTGAGGCCTTTGGGACTAAATGGGGGCGATGGATAGATGGAAATTTAGGAATTGGAAGCAGTTTTTCTATGTAGATAGCAGAGTTTAAGATGGAAACAATACTGAAAATGAACCTCCAGGATAGGAAAAACATAAGCCTTCAAGGATGATAGATTTTCAAAAGAAATATATCTCTTGAAGGCTTGAAAACAAATTTAGCCACCATTTGGTATAACGGAATTTATAGGTGGGTAACACCTCCTAAGCTACATTTTTCAAAAAATGTGACTTTTTAAGCCTTATGATATGTAAAAAAAGCACTCTTTTGTTTATTATGCAAGTGCTAATCTTGAAAATACAAATTTTGAATTCCTGGATGTAATCAATGAATGCCCAATCTAGGAAAATACATTAGTGGATGTTTGCACCTATAGTCTAGACTTCATAATTAGCATATGTGCTCATACCTTTATGTCTAAACAATGTGTGTTTGAGACAAATATATCCATGGGAAAGACAAGGTTTCTTATAGAGATGTACACCAAATCATAGAGAATTCTTATGAGTATGCTCAGCCACAAGGCAACCTGGACAATGTTTTATTTTCTCCCATTTTGAAGTCTTAAGAAAACTTTGTTGTCATGAGTGAACAAGAAACTATTAATGGAAACATGATTTTAGTGTTCAATGGTCGAATTAACATGGACATGAATACTATTAACAATAAAAGGGTGGATGCACATTTCCAAGAAAATCAATTAAGGATATATATGCAACATCATCATTTTTGTAGATGATAATTATGAGACTAGTGCAATGTTGTATCACATTGGTAATGGAAATTTGTATGTGGAGATTCCGCTAAGATTGATAAAATATGTGTTCAATCTGGAAAGGAAGGTACAAAGACTAGTGATAGTCTATTTTAGAATATTCATGAAGACCTATTATGGATTTACTTTACCCTCAGGTCACCTTAGCAAAAGGCAAGTAATTTCCCTCATGAAGAAATATGAGCTTGCAAAGATGCATCAATTCTGATCCATGTAAATGATTTATGTGTTATGAGTGAGATACATTGTGCACGTGTACATGCAAGAAAGTAGCCTATTCCCATAGTTTGATAAATCACTCTTTAAGGATATAATGCATTGATGTAGATATTTTTCTTTCTAAGATTTATGTCTTTATAGAACATTGGGTGACCTTTATTTCAAAATAATTTTACCATGACTGTGGGTTCCATTTGGATTAAAGAAACTTAGTGCCAAATAAAATTATTTTTTCTCATAGTTAGAGAAAATGAATAGTCAGTTTGAAGCAAATTTATCTCATTTAGCCAAGTTTGGGTGTTTAATGAACAAATCTAGTAAACAAAATTACTACATCAATTTTGTTTCCATCAAACCCTCACTTAACAAATGGTTTGGAATGGATGATTAGCAGGTAAGTAAAGTAACATAGGGTAATTTTTTGAATCAATAAATATGTGTTCTTTATCATTTTCAACAAGGATATCCATAATTTTAAAATACACTAGAACATGGAATGATTAGGAAATTTAAGGTCATTGGTCCTCTAACGTCTATAGTATAAGAACTTATTACAAAATATCCTATCGGTGGCACATTTAGTGATTACAATAAACATGATGTGTTTTGGTTGGAATACATTTGGACGAGAAAATTAAATCCTTTTGAGTGGCACTATGAAGGATGTGAAGAGTCAGGATGCAAATTATTTACCAATAAAGTTTATTTATAGTAATATTTATTCATATTACATTGTAAGGGACACATGCATTTTCCTTGTTAGTGATTTATAATTGAGATTTTCTTGTTCTACAACATTCTCTTAGGATAGTGATATAAATATAAGTATGGGTAAGAATTATTTCAATGATAATTCAGAGAATTAGCATGGAAACAATCCATAGTATTTTTAATTTTCACCTAAAGAAACTTATGGGGACAACATGCTTCAAAATTTAACAGTTGAGGTGAAAAAAGAAGAAGTTGGTGGCGTTGATGTGTTCTTAAAGAGTACCCTAAATATAATAAAAAGTGATCCATCCAAGGAATCTAAAGAACAATATGATTGGTTTTTCTGCAATAGTTATAACAACCTATTTTTCATAAAGGATGATGTTCTAACTGTGATAACAACTCATTCCTTTTGTGTGGTGCTTAACTTAGATTGCAACAACAACAATAGTATTCCCTAGGCCCATATGGTTGTAAGGTGAATATTGTATATTTGGAAGGTTTTTGTGGCTTGGAAGTCATTATGTTAGTCCTCTTCATAAGTTCATGGTCAAGTATTGTAGCTGACCATTTTTCCACCAACTTGAAGAAAATTTTGAATTGCAGGTGCCAAGACCCTTCCTCAACTAAGCAATGACAAAAAATTCAACATGCAAGCATCATTACTTTGACATTCCCTATTTACATTATGTTCAAGCACATAGAAATATGCATTGTACTTAGTTATTTTTTACAACATTTCACTAGATGTGGAATTCATTCACTTTTATATGATGATATTATGAGGTTATTATGCACTCTTGAAGAAATCACATGCCCTAAAGTTGGAGCCAAATGTTATCTTCCATTTCATAAAGGATTTCACACATTAATTTACCCAATTTCTAAGCATGGTTCTTAAATTCCACGAGGTTTGCATATGAGGTTTCTTGTTGTAATGCCCTGATCTAGTTGACCTAGATTTAAAATGATCTTAAAATTGATATAGCCTTATGAAACATACATCATTATTTTAGGACATCAGGTTGATGATCAAATTATTTTACTTTTATTGGATGTGATGATGATTTTGATGTACTTAATTGATGTTATTGTTGGTTTTAATAATCATCGTCATGTACCTAATTGATGTTATGTGTAATCATGATGATGATTTCGTTATATGTTGCCTCGTTCACATGTTCCAATGATCGTCTTATTGTTTTAAATTATATTTATGTTGAATATTATATTGTGCATAATCACGATTATTTATTTACTAATCTTCTAACATGTGTAAATATATCAAAGACTAATCGTATGAGCATATGTTATTGATGGCTATTTAAGTGTGGTCGGAGGCGAACTAAATCACATGCACAGTGATGCGTCAAAAATATCTAGTTTGATCAGTTACATTTTAATTATATTATAATTTAATTTTTAAATAATATTCTAGTATGATTTCTAAATTCATGTTAGTGGCTACATGCATACAACAATTTTTTGGATGAACAACTCACGGATGGGTGATGGGGCTATAGAGGAAAAATGAAATTTCATGGGAGGAGTGAGAAAATGTCTCAAATTCCACCTACTAGAACTCCCACCATGACTTGGGCTAGACGGTATTGGCATTCATTTGCATTGAAGGTCACGATGCTATGAGGATGGACCTTGAATTGGGTTGTTACACCATTTTTTGGTCATCTAACCTATTATCATTAGATGGACCCAAGTACACCATGTAAGACCAATTTTACCCTAAGTAAAATTGCCTTCACTATGTTAAATAACTTAATAAACCACATTTATTAGGTTGTTTATGGTCTAAACAGGAAACCCCAAAGGAAATATTAAACAAACCTATATTTGTTTGATTTTCCTCATGGAATAATTAATTAAACCATAATTTAATTATTATTCCCAGTCATGTTTAACCCAAAAACAAAGAAATTAATTAGATAAACCTTTATTTATCTTATTATTTTCTAGGAATAATTATTTAAATCTTATTTAGATAATATTCCTTGTTAAATATGACCAACTCACCCACAAATAATTAAATAAATCATTATTTATTTGATTATCTTTCAACCACTTCCTTAAAAAGATAAATAAATCATTTATTTATTTATTTTTGACAAATAAAGGGATTTGACCCAAGTCAAATACTTTTTCCCTCCAAAAAATATAATAAAATGTTCCATAAAAGGTGGATCTAGATTTGGTTAACATTATTTTAATCATGCACCAAGATCTAGAATGACCCAATATTTTGTTATAAATAGGAGGGTTTTTCCTACCATTCTTCACCTTTTGTTGCCTATTAGATCACTCTGGATCTATACACTTGGTCACTTTTTTCCATTATTTGCTGTGTGAGCTCCCTTTGAGTTCTATTCTTTGCATTGGGTTTTCTACACCAACAAGAGAGAGAAATCTTAGATCTGAAGTGCTGAGGACTTCCAAGAACCCATCCCACTGAGGAGAATTGGATACGCCTTCTTGTTTTCCTCCCAGGTGCCCAATTAATACAAAATTCTTTCAAAAATTGTTCTTGTCTTGTCTATTGGTATATGGAGCAAACCCTTGTTTTTACTGCTTAATGTCTTTCCATGCATAGATCTGGTATTTTGCAGCTCTTTTCTTGTATAACTAACCGCAGATCTGAAGATATTGGCAACCACTTTTGTTGTTAGGGCTATTAGTTATGCATAGCTAAAGTGGTCCTTTTTCGTACACTTCGACAAAGGATTCATACTAACAAATGGCGACTCCACACGGGTTTTAAATTACGATCGTCGTCGTTTTTCATATTCCTGCATATCCAACAACTTCAGACCCTAGGGTTTCTTTTCAGCTGTTTATTTTTCCTATTTTTATGTTGTTTTTCTCACATAAAACCCTAAAACATTAAAATTTTTAACTTCCGTGTGTTTCTGGACCTATTGCGCAGGTAAGCGACATCAGCCGCAACTGAGACGACAACTTTTCCGAAAATCTGCCGCCGAGACAACCGGAACCGGAGGTCGCATTTTTTAGCCCAAAAAATGCGACCTGGACCTCCAGGTCGCACTTTTCAGCCTCTTTTCTGCGACCTGCACTGAAAACAGGTTAGAACCTGCGACCTGCCAATTTTTCAGTGGTTTTTCTGCAATTTTTCTAGGTTTTGCTGAAGCTTCTGTCAGGGTTTTCCAACCTCTGTCTCAGCCCGCTTTGACCTAGTTCTGATCTATTTTTACTTATCTAAGTAGGAACCTAGCCCCCTAGGGCTTCAGTACCCTCCACTTTTTGTGGAAGAGTTTTAGCTGTTTCAGCCGTCCGTTTTTCAGTGTTTCAGCCTTCCTTTTTTCAGATCTGAAACCTCCTCCTCAGATCCCTTTAAATAAGCCTTTCTTCCTTTCAAATCACCTCTTGTCATTTTGTTGGGACCTCTTTTTAGGACCTCCTCCCTGTCCTTTCCGCTTTTTGCTGATTTCCTCCCTTTTTCCAGCCACCTTACCTCTGTCTCTTGGCTGTGATCTGCACCTCTTTTCAGCAGCTTTATCCTTTAGATCCCTGTCCCTCCCGACCTTAGATCTATTGGCCTCTTTTCAGTGTGTTTTGACTAGATTTTTTCCCTTTTTTAGGCTAGTTTTGAGGGACCCGCCTTCTTGGGTTAGATAGATGCAATAGTAGCTATTAATTTTCTGTTATTTCAGCATTATATACTGTTCTCTGCAGATTTATTTTCAGTTACGCAGCACACTTTTTTCTTGCTCTCAAAACAAAAAGGGTTTAAAAATTAAAATTAACGCACGCCACACACTGACCCTAAGTGAAGAAGCGCCTGGTTAACACCGCCTGGCAAAGACTCTAAAATCAATTGTCACTGCACATTTTCTGCCCTTGACCTCACTTGATTCTGTCCCTATTTTCCCTTGTCGGTTTCCTTCTTCCCGTCATCATTGCGCCCCCAAGGCGCCTTTCCCGGAGACTTCTTGGCCTTCACCCTCAGTTTCCGGTCGATCGACCTGCTCCGTCCCGCCGTCGTCGAGCCAGTCCTCCTCTGAGTCCGCACTCCGACTCCTCTTCTGATTCATTGGGTTCTCCTTCTCCTCCTGGTTCTCCCCCTATCACCTTCACTATGTCTGGTCCAGGGCCTAACGTTAGCGGTGCTCCAGGCCCTAATGCCGGAACCACTACTAGCGGAACCGCCACAGGAACTACCTCGGCCATACCCTTGCTGCCGTACATTGCAGGCCTTAGCCTCCCCGATTTCAATCAGTTGATCAATGACCCTATCCACCACGATGTTGGTTGGCTGCTATGCCAACCAAGCTCCCCTCTGACATCCCTAAGTTCGAAGGCCTTGCTGGAGAAGATCCAACCAATCATGTCCGATCTTTCCACATGTGGTGTTCCTCCAATTCCATTACCGATGACTCCATCCGTCTTCGTTTGTTCCAATGCACGCTTACCGGCGAAGCTTCTAAATGGTATGTCAACCAAGCCACCTCTTCCCATACCACCTTTGCGACCATTGCCCAAGCCTTTTTATCTTACTTCTAGCTCCCTCTCCGATACGATACCGATACGGAGCTCTTGACTTCCTTTAAGCAAACATCTTCGACCTGCCTTTCCACCCATGTTCAGGAATGGCGACGTAGACGCAGCTTATGTCGAGCTCCCCCCTTCGAAGATCAGATCTATATGGACTGGTTCCTTCGCTCTCTCCTAGCTCCCATCGGCAAAGATGTCGCCTCCCATTTCCCTCAAACCGAAGAAGCCGCCCTCCAAATAGCCTTGAAATATGACTTGATCTACGCCCTGTCTGGTTATGTTTATACCGTCCTTCCTGACCTCCCTAGGCCCGGTGGCGCTAACGCCCTAGGGGCATCTCATTTCGCCGACGGTATCGTTGGAGCCCTTTCCCATCCGTATGCTCAACCTCCTATGGGCTACGGTCTCCCTCACGGAGGGGCCAGCACCTCTAGCACTCTTCCCCCTCCTGGTAGCATGTACCCAGGATACGGCATGCCTCCTCCTTTTTCCCAACCTCCTGCTTACCTCAATGTTGCCCAACCTAACCATTACCCTTATCCGCAGCCTGGTGTACCAGCTCCTCCAACATATGTGCTTCCACCTCCCTTGCCTCATCAACCCCAGCAGCAGCACCTACAGCCCCCTTCAGGGAAAGTATTTGCACAGCAGGGTGCGACTAATCCCCCTTCTTCTCAAAGAAGGCGGAGAGGCAATCCAAATCAATCTGCCCCTGGTGCTCGTGGACCCAATCCTCAAGGTTTTGACCCTAACACTGCTAACCAGCAACAGGGCACTCAGCCTAAGCTGGATAGTCCTCTTCGTACCAACAAGCCTTGTTCGTGTTGCAGTGTTTACGGTCATTACACCCACGAGTGTCCCCTTTTACCACAGATGCGGCAGATGTGGGAGTCTCAAGCCACATTGCGCGGACAACATGCCTCTTCTCATGCTCCCCCTAATGTGGCCACTACTCAACCAGCTGTGTTTACTGATCCTTTCCTTCAGCAAGGATTCGTGGCTACCCAACCACCTGACGGGCGGGTCTCCACTCCACCCTCCATTTCTGGTTCCTTCGATTACCAGATCCTCATGATGACCTCTGATCCATCCCCAACCGTCAACCTTCACCTTCAAACTCGGTCTCGCCAGTACCCCAAGCCTCCTGCTCAGTCTGCCCCCGAGCCTCCTTCTTCAGGATCTACAGAGCCTCTTTCGACATCCAGTGGCCCCTTACATATCCCTCAACCCAAAGTTGAGGTTCATACCAAGATTCCTAAGGGACCCTTACATCGAAACGCTGCTTCCAGTCGAGCTGCTCATTCGTATAGCATAGTAGATGATTTGGCGCAATCTCCTGCTGCCATTTCCACACTGGAACTCCTCCAGTCATGCCCTTCCCAAAAGAAGGCTCTAATATCTGCCGTGGGTGCTGTAGATCCTGCTGATGACCAAATGATTGTTTTTGACGCCACTCAATCGGACCATCCTCCTCTCCCTCCTTGCGTCGCCTTCAAATCCCAGTCAAAATCTGGAACGCCAACGTTTCCCGGTGTATAATTGATGAGGGGACATCCACCTGCGTGATGTCCGCTTCGGTTTGGAAGCAACTCGGATCTCATGAGTTGGCCCCTTCCACGATCACCCTTCGAGCGTGGGACGGCCATGCCTCCCATCCCATTGGCCTATTTTGTAATTGTCCTATCACCCTCACCGGTAAGACTGTTTGCGTTGACGTCGAAGTCATAGATGCCCCGCTAGACTACAACATTCTATTGGGGCGAAGCTACACCTATGCTATGTCTGCTGTCCCATCCACGGTTTTCCGCAAGATGTCTTTCCCCCATAATGGAAAGATAGTCACCATTGACCAATTGACATATCATGAGCCAAAATCTCAGACCTCACCTGAGACAACCATCTCTTCTGTAGCCAACAAGCAAACCGTCGACTCCTTGACCAGTGTCTCCCCCGGCGTCTACAAAGATTCCTCTTTGCTCGGAACCTTCCCTAGTCTTCCTCCTCCTATCACTGATCCCAGCTTATCAAATGTTTGCATGATGCAATCGTCTCAGGCTGCCCTTAAGCGGCCTGCCTCGGCTAGTCAGCAACCTCCCCCTCGCCCTCCACAACCCACTCCTAGCCATTCATCTCAGCCAGCCGGACCTCCTCCTTTTGGCCCTCCCCCCACAGCTGGTATCCCTGAACCCCTTTATCCCCCTGGAACGGTTCCCCTAGGCCTTAACCATCTCGGAGCCGTCCCTCCTGGTCATTACCCTGCGGGTCAGATACCTTTCCTGGCTCCCCCTCTCGGAATCTATTCTGTCCCCGTCATGGCCACCCTCTCTCTCCCTAACATGACCTTGGGTATCCCCGTCTGGTACCTCGACCCTCCGGCTGCTATTCCTCCTGGTCACCCCAAAACCTACATGGCTTTGACCCCGGTTCAACCGGTCCCCCTTGCTTCCTCCGTTGCCACTGTGCCCCCAGCACCTTCGCAGGACCCTTCTCCTGTCATGATGGCTCCTGGGAAGAAAGGCAAAGCTCGCAAGGGGGCACCCAAAGACAAGACCACCACGACTGACCCGGCCCCTCCTCCGCCCGCAAAGCCTTGTGCTTTGTGTGATGTCGCTGGTCATGCCACCCATGCTTGTCCCGAGTTGCCCCGTATTCAGCCCATGGTTAAAGTCGCGTTCCCCGAATCTGCGGTCCCCGAAGCCTCCATTCCTTCTTCGTCCGTAACCAAGAACCCCAAGACTCTCCACACCAACAAACCCTGCGCTTTGTGCGGAGTCCATGGCCATTACTCCCACCATTGTCCTCACCTGACGCATTACCGCGCCTCTTTAGAGGTAGTCCGAGAGTATGAGTTTGAACAAAATCAATCCGCCTCTCCCATACTCGCGTAGTATGCTTCGGGCCAGCCTGAGGATCCCCCCGCTCCCATCGACATTCCCCCCCCTGATGTTCAGATGGCGGAGTCTACTACGACCATTCTTTACCTATCCTCCTCTGTGAGACACTTGGAGCCCAGTCCCCCTACATCCTCCCTTGTTGTTTCGCCTGACCCCCTCTTTTCTCGAGATCACTCCACCCGTGTCTCTGTTGACCTCCACAGCCCGAGTCCTCGCCACACTTCCGATAGCCCTCATATACCACCCTTTAGTTTGTATATGAGTCATCGTCATCCTGCCCCTTGCACTCCCTCCCGCAGTTGCTGCTCGATGTCTTCTATCCACTCACGCTACCGTCATTGTATCTCCTCCCCCCATTTGTTGTCTTGTGACACCATTCTGCGGGACCTCCCGTCCCCACCCTTTATCGGTTACGCCGATGGTGCAAGTCGTTACTCCCGGAATCTAGCCTCGGTAGGTTGGGCCATTTTCACCCCCTTGCATGCCCTTGTCCTCTCTAACGGGGTCTGCATTGGTTCTACCACCAACAATCAGGCCGAATATGATGCAGTGCGTGGTCTCTTAGCCGATGCCCTCTTCCATCGCATCCTCCATCTGCACGTTCGTTTGGATTCCCTACTTCTTTTCATGCAACTAAATGGTGTTTATCGTGTGCATAACCCTGTGCTGTTTAGACGCTATTTACGAGTGAAAATCTTGATACGTGCATTTGAAACCATCACTTTCAACCATGTACCTCAAGAACAGAATCACTATGTAGATAGTATTGCAAACCATGTTCTAGATTGGCATTTATCACACGCATTTCATACAAGAAAATAACATTCATAATCATTAAAAATGATGCATATCCATAATATGTGTCGCAAAACATGTGTTTAGAGTCCATCTACTCTGATACATATGACATGCCCATAGCATGTTACAAAAAAATCAAAACTGGGGGCACCACCTGCCCCTACATATACACTAGGGGGCACCACATGCCCCACACCTACTCACTATCTGGCGGATCCCGAGCCAATGGCTCTGCCCCTGCAGCCCGTAGATCACGTATGCCTTGACCGGCCATTTCCATGCGCCGCATGACACCTCGCCATTCCGAGGGAAGACCAATGCATGCCTCCACGTACTGGTCGTCTAAGTCTTGCCACCCGCGCTCTGAAACTCCGGTCAGCAACGTCTCGCATCTACGACGGATGTCCTCTAGAAGGGCGTCCGCATCCTCATTGCGCGCTACTCTCGACCCACTCGGCCCTGCAGCTCTAGAGGCTGCCGAGCGTCCCATATATCCGGCCGATTTTACCGGAGCTATATCTGCATACCAAAAGTACATGAATCAGTACCATGTCTAATATTCAATAAATTTAACATGCCCATACAAGAATAGTTACTTATCACTTACCATCGGGCCTGTTTGGTCTCAATCTAGTCTCCTAAATTGAGTTCATTTAATTGTCAACCAGGGTTGGTAAACTGCTGAAGTGAAGTGCACCGTATGTGCCTAGGAGTTTGTCTCTTAATGCGTTGTGTGTAGTGTTTTATGATGTTTTTGGTATTTTTGGTGGTTTTATGTTCACAAGGAAAATGACTAGAAAGCTAGTGGAAAGAAGCTAATGATTGAAAACAGAGTGAAGCCTAATTGGTTGATGACAAATGACAAATGCAAAGGAAATTACTGAGACAAAATAAAACTTAAACAATGACTAAGCAGGATACCAAGCTTGATAATGACTTCTAGAAAATGAATCAAAACATAAACCTAACTTGTCCAATTCTTTTATCAAAAGTATATTGAAAGAGATTGAGAAATGGTCAGCTAAGTCCTAAACAACTAAACAATCAGCTTATAATCATTTTATCCATGATTAAAGATTTGTGGAAACATGTTTGGAGAAAAATATTGTTGACATCATAAGATCTTCTACTCTAAGACTAGCTCCTAAATTTATTCTGCAATTTAGTTTGACACCTATACACTTCACTCAAAGGTTATAGATTTCCTTGAATTAGTCTTTTGAGGAAAGGTTTGTTTGTGAGATGATAAAGGAAATTGAAAAAGTACCTCAGGCCTTGGAATGATATTGTCTTCTGTTCATATGGTTATGAATCAATTATATATCTAGAACAAGAAGAGGTTTTGTAAATAATGAAGGTTGTTTGGTTAAGTCTAACAACTGAAGTAATCTAATCTGCAGTGGACAACAACTAAATGTGAAGTGAAAATGCAATGAGTTAAGCTAAAAAACTGAACTTGAGATGTCACTAGTCTAAAACAGTGCTGAACTAACAAGTCATTATCAAACTCAAAACGAAATAACAGAGCATGAGTTAAATGCAATTAGACTCCGGAGCATTTTAACTAAGCTATCATGCATTGATCTATGGAATTATACAGTCTGTTTGTCCATCATGATTGGTATTTTGGAAGAGTTTCTTAGAACAATCCTGACTGTTCAATTCAGTGCAAATGCAAACATAAAGACTGAAAGCAATTTGAAAACTAAGGTATCACAACTGTCTCCTACCCATCATTATGATATTTTGGAAGAGCGTTTTAAGAGCAAGAACAACTATGTTACTTAGTGAAAACAAACAACTAAAACATTCATCATCACAGTCATGCTTTGGACATCATAAGGATTTTTTGGAAGAGTTTCTTCTTTTGGAAGAGTGTTTAGAACAAATGTAACTGTGATATGAACAAAAGATACTACAATTAAATCCTACAACACTATAGCCATTTCCATTCATTATCATAATCTTTTGGAAGATTTTCTTCTTTTGGAAGATTTTTTAGAATGAATACAAATATAGTGGCTATGGAATTAACTATGCACTCAAACTTCAAAAACGTAAAGGCAACTAAGATACTTATCTAAATTACGCAAGTAAAACCGTGCAGGAGGCAGGGGCCCTCTACCACCAGACGGAATCTAACACCAAATCAACTCAACGCTTTTCAAAACAACACTGTCTTCTTCATTAAAGGAGAAATAACTTGAACAGAGCAATCTGCGTCTTCAGAAATGTAGCACAAAATCTAAGAAAAATCTGGAACAAAATCTAGCCTAGCTCTCGGTTTCCCAAGTGTTTTTATAACAAATTTACATAACAAGACTTGCAACAATTCCAGGATCATTGTCTTTCCTTATCGAAATCAGATTAGGACTCTTGAAGTGGCTGCGTAAAAAGAAAAAGGACATCTGGACTAAGACAGTCCTATTAGAAGTCTGCCTTCCTAAATGTGTTCCCACGTACCAAAACCATATCCAGAATTCGTTTTTTCCTTCATGGTGAGCAACGAACAATGTAGACTTGACGTGGAATATACCCATATGCGGTTTTTCTTGAGAGGCCACCTGGAACATACCCAAACGTGAATACAGCTGCAGAATTTCCGGTTAGCTACGGAATGTCTGCATTCTGCAGCTAGTTCCGGTCAAAATGCATTACAATGACAAAAATCACAAAACTTAGCAATTCAGTCATGTTAATCATTCTAAAAGTAATTTTAACTAAATTCATTGATCAATTGGGTCTGGGATAACAATGGACAAGGGAAAATGAGGTAAAGTAAGATGAAAGAAAGCACAATTTTGAGGCTCAACATACCCCCACTGCTGACTTCTTGCATGTCCTCATGCAACTTATTCCATAAACTCAGAGACTTCTGCAAGAACATCTAATCCTCTCCTTCTCCTTTGCTTGGAAGCTAGAGATCTTATGGGTTTTCTGATGACAAGTTTGAACCTTAAGTTGGTAAGTGCCCTGATTAGCTTCTTGTTCCTCTTTTTCAACTTTTCATTAGCCTTTTCCACTTTGTCCATATGTAGAGATAAGGTTGAGTTCATATCGGTTTTGAGTTTGACTTGTTCCTTCAGAATATAATTCTCATTTTTGATGTGTCTATTAAGTATTTCCAGCTCATACCTATCCCTTCTTAACACGTCTATTTCGGACAGTGGAGGACTAGGGGTTCTCTCTCTACTCTCTGAAGCTTTCCTTTCCAAAGTTTCAACATAGTCATAAACTTCTTGTTGAGTAGGGTCAATTTCAGGGGTTCCTTCATTAAAATCCTCTTCAACATCTTCTTCAATAGATGTTTCCTCATCTTCTATATTTATCACCCCTGTTTGTTTGATATGAGTTTTCCTTAGTTTCCCTTTTAGTCTATGGCTTCTTCTTGGCTGGGAAGATCCCTCTCCTTTCTCTGTGACAGATTTACTGATTACCTTCTCTTTCTTAAGTTGTTTCTTGATTTGAGTCAACTTCTCTAAGATGATTTCCTCACTACTTTCCTGGACTGTTTTGTCAATTTCAATTTTTGAAGCTCTCCATTTTCTGCTTCTCCTTGTAGGCTGTTGTTCAGGTGAGGGCTCTTTTGGCTCTTCAAAATGATTTCTTATCAAGAAATTGTCCCAAGTATCATTTGTTTTGGCTAAATGGTGTTCAATTAAAATTTTAACCAAGCCATGATGATATAGAGTTGTCTCTAAAAATTGAACCCTTCTTTGAGCACAAGAAGCCATCTTTTTCAAACTTTGAAACAAGAAATAGGGTAAGTTTAACTCTTCCCCAAAAAAATGCATTATCAGTCTAATGTGGTAAACATAAAATGTGCCATATCTACCCTCACATGTAATAAATTTTTGCAGAATAAGCAGTATGTTTCTCCATTTATTTTTCAATGCAGAACTTGGAATTCCTTTCTTAAACACAGTGATATCCATACCTGGTGATTTTAGAATTTTCTTCCAGGATTCATTATGGAATTCTCTGTTTTTGAACCATCTCTCTCCATTTCTAAGGAATCCCGTAGCTTCTGTAATGAAAACTTCAGTGACAGTGAATTTAACATCCCCCACTTCAACCTCAGCTCCTTGAAATGACCTTGCAAATGTTTTAGTGACTTATTTGTGGAAGCCATTAAATTTCCCAAGAAATTGTAGCCATCCTACCTATTGCAACATTTCTTTACATTGAGGGTATCCTTCCAAGTATTTTGTACCCATTGGTTCAGTTCTTACAATAAGACCCATAATTGCTTCTTCAATGTTCAGATTAATACTCTTTCTACCCACGGAAACAATAACTTCCACCTTTGAATTGATATACCTCTGTTCTCAATGACAATGGTTTCAAACTTCAGAATGATATACCTCTGCGTTATAGTGACAATGGCTTCAAACTTCGGACTGATATGCCTCTGGTTGACAATGACAATGGCTTCAAACTTCGGACTAATATGCCTCTGGTTGACAGTGACAATGGCTTCAAAATTCGGACTAATATGCCTCTGGTTGACAGTGACAATGGCTTCAAATTCCTCACTGATATATCTCTGTCTCTCGGTGATAATGGCTTCAAATTCCACATTGCTATACCTCTGTCTCTTGGTAACAAATGGCTTCAAATATTACACTGCTATACTTCTGCGTTTACAGTGATAATGCTCAATCTCTGCTCACGGTGATAGGGATTTGATATTCAAACTGATATACCCTTTGGTCTGGGCTTTGATATTCAAACTGATATACCCTTTGCTCTGCTCATGGTGATAAGAATATCTCTATTTTGCGGAATGAAGTGCTGGCTACAGAATGGAGTGATGGAAGTAGTTACGGAAATGAGTTAATGGAGTGAGGTGGAGAAAACGAATTAATGAGTGAAAAGACGACGGATATTTTTACAATGGAAAAGAAAATCATCATTGAATTATTTGGTTGGGTGACGTGAAGAAATCAAACACTCAGCCATTTTAACCGCTTAAATGATGTCGGGTATAGAATTTGAAATGAGAGATTTTAATCTAAAGTTTGTGGAGGGTATTTTGGTCATGATCAATAAAAATAATTAAAACAACTTTTCGAAATGATTCATAACTAAAACTATGCTAAACCCTTATGAAATGCCATTATAATCAAAACTTGTTACCTCTGCTTTTCATTTGCTTTTTGTGGTCTTTGTATTCTTTTTTTACTTTGGAAGAGTCTTCATAATCCTTCTTGATGCTTCTTATTCATGGATACACTGGATCATTTTGTTGCAATTCTAATGTCTGCTGATTAGTGCCTTCAGGATTTGTAGCTGCAGAATGACTGTCTGGCTGCGGAAAGTCTGATCAGCTGCAGAATGTCTGTTAAGCTGCAGAATGTACCTGTAGAGAATTTTAATCATGGAATGGAGTGTTTTTGGAATATAAGTGAAATATTATATGGCATGAATGAAGATGGATGATGAGACATGATGTGTATGAAGTGGATGATGAAATGGAATGGATTCAGTTTATGAAATGGAGTGGAAGAATATAAGAACTGCCCTGCAATCCATGACATTTGTTATTCATTTGCAGCAAGACTTCAAACTTTAAATTTTGACATGGAAATGAGGTGGATGGAGTATGGAATGGGATGAATGAAATATGGAATGAAGTAGAGTATGAATGAATGAATGAAATGGAATATGGATGGATAAGTGAATGGAGTGAAATGAAATGAGATGGATCATAAGCACTATGGATCTGAACTTATGATTTTGTAACAGCTGCTTGCAAAAACAAAATGGAAAAGTTAGAGTGTCAGAGAGACTCTGATTTTCACCCTATCTTTTCTGTATAAACATGCCAATCAATGATTGGTTTTCATGTTTATACCTTTATTTTTTTATTTTTTTATTTTTTTTCAAAGAGAAATGCTTCAAAAAATTTAATCAAGTTGATGAAGAAGAGAAACTCTTCTTCATTAACTTCACATCACTGCTTTCTTGGAACTTCTTGACAAACTCTTCTCTTGAGAGTGGTTTGTGATATAGCTTCAATCTATGACCATTCACAAGAAAAGTGACCTCTTATTCATCTATAGTTCTGATTTTTACTGCCCCATTATAAAAAATTTCAACAATTTCATATGGCCCAAGCCAGTGTCTAAAATTTACCTTGAAAATCCTTGAATTTTGAATCAAACAAGAGAGCCCAGTCACCTTCTTTGAATTTCTTCTCTTTGATGTACTTGTCATGCCATCTAGTCCTTTGCTGTTGGACTAGACTTGTTTTCTAAACTGCATCTTGTCTGATCTCATCCAATTCATTAATTTGCTTCAGTCTATGCTTTTGTGCCTCTGTTAAATCAAGTCCTAACTGAACTTCCATTTTGAAGGTTTGAATCTGGAACTCTATGGGAAACAAAACTTGCTTTCCATAAACAAGTTCATAAGGAGTATGGCTTGTTGTGTTTCTCCATGTAGTTCTATAGGCCCACAAGGCTTCAGGAAGCCTCTCTACCCAATCTCTTCTATGTAAATGAGCAGTCTTTGTTAGGATTCCTTAAATGACCTTATTAGTAGATTCCACTTGAGCATTTGCTTGTGGATGGTAAGGAGTAGATTTTCTATGCCTGATTTTTTATCTCTCCATCATTTGCTCCACTAGCCTTGATGTAAATTGAGCTCCTTGATCTGTAACAATTTCCCTTGGGACACCAAAACGAGTAAAAATATCCTCAAAAAGAAAAGTAACTACAGATGCTTCATTAGCAAAAAGTAATGGCTTGGCCTCTACCCATTTGGTAACATAATCGGTGCAAACTAATATATATCTCTTTTGTCTTGATGGAGGACTAATAGGTCCTACAAAATCCAAAGCCCATTTTTCAAAAGGTTCAATATGTACCTGAGGTTGTAATGGCATCTCACCTGAAGGAGAAGGTTTCCCTACCCTTTGGCAACTGTCACACATTTTGACATACTCTTTAGCATCTTTAAACAAGGATTGCCAATAATATCCTAAATTAAGGATCTTATAGGCTGTCCTCTTATCAGCAAAGTGTTCGCCACAAGGTTCATCATGACATGCTTTAAGAATCTCAGGCATCTCATCTTCACGAACACACCTTCTAATGATCAAATCTGGACCTGTCTTGTACAACTCATTAGCGACCCATGAATATTTTGCACTGTCATAAATAATTTTTCTTTTATCCCTTGCATTCATTATTGAAGGAAATTTCCCTGAAACTAAATAATTAGCAATATCAGCAAACCATGGAGTTTGAGTAGAGATTGCAAAAAGATATTCATCAGGAAATTAATCTTCAACTGGAGTGTCATCTTTGATATTTTGGAGTCTAGATAGGAAATCAGCTACTGTGTTTTGTTTTCCAGGCCTATCTAGAATGGTGATGTTGAATTCTTGTAAGAGCAATAACCATCTTATAACTCTGCCATTAGTGATTGATTTGTTCATTAAATATCTAATTGCAGAATGATCAGTGTGAACAAAAGTTTCATAGCCTGTTATATAGTGTCTACATTTGTTTATGGCATGAAAAACAGCTAAAAACTTTTTTTCAGTTACAGTATAGTTTAACTTTGCAGGAGTCAAATTTTTACTGGTATAATAGATGGCATATGGAATCAAATCTTTTTGTCCCAATACTGCTCCTAGAGCTGTATCGGAAGCATCTGTCGAGATATGAAAAGGTAAATTCCAGTTAGGTCCCCTTAATATAGGTGCTTCAGAAATTTTGGTTTTCAGGGTTTCAAAGGCTAACTGGCAATCAGAAGTCCATTTGAATTCACAATCTTTGGTGAGTAATTTGAAGAGTGGAGATGCTATTTTGGTGAAGTTTTCTATAAATCTCCGATAATATCCTATAAATCCTAGAAAACTTCTAACATCTCTTTGACAATTTGGAATAGATAGGTTAGAGATGACTTCAACCTTTGACTCATCAACTCTAATCCCATCCCCTGAAATGTGATGCCCTAAAACAATACCTTCAGTAAACATCATAAAACATTTTTCATGACTAAGTGAAAGATTTTCTTCTTGACATCTCTTTAAAACTTTTTCCAAGTTTTCTAAAGCTTCTTCAAATGTATTTCCATAAACTGTGAAATCATCCATGTATACTTCTACACAATCATGTATTAGATCTGAAAAAATTCCTAATACTGCCCTTTGGAATGTTGTAGGTGCATTGCATAATCCAAATGGCAATACTCGGTAAGCATAGGTACCCCAAGGACATGTAAATGTGGTTTTGTCTTGATCTTCAAGTGCTACTTGGATTTGATTGTAACCACTAAACCCATCTAAGAATGAGAAGTACTTTTTGCCAGCTAATGTATCTAACACTTGATCTATGAAAGGTAAGGGAAAATGGTCTTTAAGAGTAGCTTTGTTTAGTTCTCGGTAGTAAAAACATACCCTCCATTTACCATTTTTCTTCGGCACAATTACCAAAGGAGAAACCCACTGACTATCTGAAATGGGATAGATGAAATTGACATTTAACAATTTTTGCAATTCTTCTTTAACAATTTCCCTAAGATTTGGATTCATCTGTCTTTGAGGTTGTCTGATTGGTTTGCAATTTTCCTCTATATAGATGTGATGAGTGCAATTCTTGGGGCTTATCCCTTTCATGTCAGTGTATTCCCATGCATATGCAGAAGAATGTCTCTGTAATACTTTGACTAACTCTTCTTGTTGAGATTTTCTAGGTTCTTGTTTATGTTCAAAGTTTTGCCTGGAAAAATTTCACTTGTAGAGCTGCCAAATTTGTCCATAGAATGAAGAGACATCTGCCTAGATGACAAAAACTCAATATTGGATCCCTCTTGAAATGATTCATGTTTGTGTTTTAGAGGGGATTCAAAGTTTTCTAGAGTATTCAGAATTTGATTATCTTCACTAATTTCTGAAATTGTGAAGAGTGGTTGTAAATATTCTTCATCCTCTATCCATTGAGTGTCGTCTAGATCTGTAATTGTCCTAGCTGGAGGATATAAAGTGAATTTCTTTGTTGAACTACCATCAGAAATATACATATCACCGGACCTACAGCTAATAAAGGCATCAGCTGTAGCCAACCAAGGTCTTCCTAGTATAACAGGATGGCCTCCTAGATTATTCTTGGGTGTTAGGATCATGAAATCCACAGGGTACTCCCAAGAGTCTAGGGACACTAGAATGTCTTCTATTACCCCATCTGGTTTGATCACAGATCTATCTGCTAATTGTAATAGTGTGGGTGTAAAGAGAAGATTAGGAAGTTTCAGTTTATCCATGATTTGTCTACTCATGATATTGATTGTTGCTCCTAAATCAATGAGTGTGTTTTGGATTTCAATTCCATTGATGTGAATTTTGACAACTAGATTTCCTGGGTCAAGATACTTTGGAATAGAAATCTTGCCCATCATAATGTCTGCTATTTGTCTTGCCAGTTGAATTTTCTTTGTTTCTCTTATTCTTTTTCTTGTTTTCTTCATACTCAACTACTTTATTGTTTTGGCTAAAATTGGAGTTTCCTTGATGGCTTGTAATAATGGAATTTTAATGCAAACATTTCTCAGCTCATCTAGGAAATCATAATTAGGCACCATGATTTGTTTTTCTACACCTCTATCAATTTGTAGTCTTTCCTATAGAAGTAGATGTAGATGGTTGCTCTAATACAGGAGTTGAATTTATTGGATCTTTTTGCTTTAATTTTTCAATGTTTGGGTCTTGAAAGGATGTGTCTTCCTCAAGACTTTTATTCACCCGTAGAGAGTCTTCCTCAGAGTTATCTTGTTCTTGTATAATCACAGAAGGTTTCCTCTTTTCAAGTATTCTTCCAGACCTAAGTTGAACATCACTAAGGTCTAGAGGAGTAATTAAATAAGTTGGAAACTGTTGGCCTTCTATCATATATGTAGTCTGAAGATTTTTATTATTGGGGTTTGGTATGGGTTGAGCAGGCAATTGATTTGATTTTTGAGGAAATGGTAATGGGAGTGATCGATTTTGATGTGGTTGGTTCTGATGATGTTGTTGAGGATTTTGTTGAAGATTTTGAGGAAAATTTTGTTGAGGATTTTGAGGATAAAAATGTGGGTATGGTGGATAGGATGGTGGATACTGATAGTATGGAGAGTATCTTCCATAGGGACTTTGTGTTCCTTGTGCCCAAGATTGAGATTTATTTTGAAATTGGGGCCAAGGTTGCTGCCAAGAATTCCAAGGTGGAGGTTGATTATACATTTGATCATGGAATCCTTGTATTTGAGGTCCCTGCCAAGGCCTTCTAGATACAAAATTGAGAGACTCTGTGGAATCTGTAGGAGTTTCCTCCTGAAAGACAGCTTTGAGACCAGGAAGAGAAGGAAAATTCTTGGTCTCATGTTTTTCAGAACAAATGACACAGGTTTCTACAAATTTTACATCCAAAGGACACTCTCTCAAGGCATGTTTCTTTCTACATTTAGGACAAAAGATTGCCAAGGCATCAGATTCAGCTTTTTGCTTGTTTTGTATCTTAAGGGTGTCTATTTGTTCACTAAGACTCCCTAAGATGTCAGATTTAAAATCATCAAGCATGTGTCCTATTTCTGATCTACTTACTGTCCCAGAAGCAGACTTACTTTCCCTTGCAAGAGCAGGATCTCTTGGACCTTTTACAGTTTTAGATTTTCCTCTTGAAAGGTTGATACATAACTCAGATATTTCAGGTAATGTGAGCTGTGATATATCCCCTTTTCCCATCATGTTAAGGATATCCAACCATTCATCCCTAATTGTTTTCAACAAAAGAGCTTTTAAGGTGTCTTGATCTAGGTTTTCCATTTTTTCTCTTTTGATGTTGTAATTAAATCTCTCCAACAAATCTTCCAAATTTTCATCTTCTTTTTGTAACATCTTGAACACTTCTTCCTTATGATTAACCGGCATACAATAATCCAAATACCTCTCTATAAATGCTTGTTTCATGTATTCCCATGTTCTAATAGAACTGCTGATCAGACTCATAAACCACTTCAATGCTGCTCCTTTCAAAGTTGAAGGGAATAATTTCAGTTTTTGAGCATCTTGTAAGTAGTCATAAGTTCTACACAGCACTTCAAATTCAAATAAGAAGGTTTCAAGATCTTCAGTTTTAAGTCCATAGAAGTTTGGAAGGACAGAGGGTGAAATGTTTTTCATGGTTGTATTGGTTTCTTCATCAATTATAGGGAACCCAAAAGAGCTTCCTATTCTACCTCTTCTTCCATCTACACCTCTACCTCCTTCTCCTCTACCTCTACCTCTACCCCCAAATAGTGTGTGTTCTCCATTAAAGACTCCTCCTCCTCCTTCTTCTGCCATGGTTGACTCTCCTGTGGAAGTGGAAAGGTTTGTGTCCCTAACAGGAGTTTTTAAATCTTCTTCTATGGCAGGTTCAGTGGATGAAGTGGAAGGTTTCTCTAATGGGATAGTTGACCTTAGATCTTCTAGAAGTCCAGGATCAGGAGAAGATGGAATATGGGTTTGAGTTGAAGGTGTACTAGCTCTGGATCTAGATGAAACAAGTGGTGTTCTAGAAATCAAACTTCTGCCTCTGCTGCTTATAAATCTTCCCCTTGAATCTCTCTCCCTACGCATAAAATTGTTTTTGGATGCTAAGAAACAAAAGTTACCTAGTTTTCACTTCCCCGGCAACGGCGCCAAAATGTTTGGTCTCAATCTAGTCTCCTAAATTGAGCTCATTTAATTGTCAACCAGGGTTGGTAAACTGCTGAAGTGAAGTGCACCGTATGTGCCTAGGTGTTTGTCTCTTAATGCGTTGTGTTTAGTGTTTTATGATGTTTTTGGTCTTTTGGTAGTTTTATGTTCACAAGGAAAATGACTAGAAAGCTAGTGGAAAGAAGCTAATGATTGAAAACAGAGTGAAGCCTAATTGGTTGATGACAAATGACAAATGCAAAGGAAATTACTGAGACAAAATAAAACTTAAACAATGACTAAGCAGGATACCAAGCTTGATAATGACTTCTAGAAAATGAATCAAAACATAAACCTAACTTGTCCAATTCTTTTATCAAAAGTATATTGAAAGAGATTGAGAAATGGTCAGCTAAGTCCTAAACAACTAAACAATCAGCTTATAATGAGACAATATTTTATCCATGATTAAAGATTTGTGGAAACATGTTTGGAGAAAAATATTGTTGACATCATAAGATCTTCTACTCTAAGACTAGCTCCTAACTTTATTCTGCAATTTAGTTTGACACCTCTACACTTCACTCAAAGGTTATAGATTTCCTTGAATTAGTCTTTTGAGGAAAGGTTTGTTTGTGAGATGATAAAGGAAATTGCAAAAGTACCTCAGGCCTTGGAATGATATTGTCTTCTGTTCATATGGTTATGAATCAATTATAGATCTAGAACAAGAAGAGGTTTTGTAAATAATGAAGGCTGTTTGGTTAAGTATAACAACTAAAGTAATCTAATATGTAGTGGACAACAACTAAATGTGAAGTGAAAATGCAATGAGTTAAGCTAAAAACTGAACTTGAGATGTCACTAGTCTAAAACAGTGCTGAACTAACAAGTCATTATCAAACTCAAAACGAAATAACAGAGCATGAGTTAAATGCAATTAGACTCCAGAGCATTCTAACTAAGCTATCATGCATTAATCTATGGAATTATACAGTCTGTTTTTCCATCATGATTGGTATTTTGGAAGAGTTTCTTAGAACAATCATGACTGTTCAATTCAGTGCAAATGCAAACATAAAGACTGAAAGCAATTTGAAAACTAAGGTATCACAGCTGTCTCCTACCCATCATTATGATATTTTGGAAGAGCGTTTTAAGAGCAAGAACAGCTATGTTACTTAGTGAAAACAAACAACTAAAACATTCATCATCACAGTCATGCTTTGGACATCATAAGGATTTTTTGGAAGAGTTTCTTCTTTTGGAAGAGTGTTTAGAACAAATGTAACTGTGATAGTGAACAAAAGAAATTACAATTAAATCCTACAACACTATAGCCATTTCCATTCATTATCATAATCTTTTGGAAGAGTTTCTTATTTTGGAAGAGTTTTTAGAACGAGTATAACTATAGTGGCTACGGAATTAACTATGCACTCAAAATTCAAAAACGTAAAGGCAACTAAGATACTTATCTAAATTACGCAAGTAAAACCGTGCAGGAGGCAGGGGCCCTCTACCACCAGACAGAATCTAACACCAAATCAACTCAACTCTTTTCAAAACAACACTGTCTTCTTCATTAAAGGAGAAATAACTTGAACAGAGCAATCTGCGTCTTCAGAAATGTAGCACAAAATCTAAGCAAAATCTGGAACAAAATCTAGCCTAGCTCTCGGTTTCCCAAGTGTTTTTATAACAAATTTACATAACAAGACTTGCAAAAATTCCAGGATCATTGTCTTTCCTTATCAAAATCACATTAGGACTCTTGAAGTGGTTGCGTAAAAAGAAAAAGGACATCTGGACTAAGACAATCCTATTAGAAGTCTGCCTTCCTAAATGTGTTCCCACGTACCAAAACCATATCCAGAATTCGGTTTTTCCTTCATGGTGAGCAACGAACAATGTAGACATGACGTGGAATATACCCATATGCGGTTTTTCTTGAGAGGCCACCTGGAACATACCCAAACGTGAATACAACTGTAGAATTGCCGGTTAGCTACGGAATGTCTGCATTCCGCAGCTAGTTCCGGTCAAAATGCATTACAATGACAAAAATCAAAAAACTTAGCAAGTCAGTCATGTTAATCATTCTAAAAGTAATTTTAACTAAATTCATTGATCAATTGGGTCTGGGATAACAATGGACAAGGGAAAATGAGGTAAAGTAAGATGAAAGAAAGCACAATTTTGAGGCTCAACAGGGCCCCCATACTCGACCAGGCGGAAGTGGTAGGTCCGGATCCCCACAATAACTCATCCCACTATAGGGATAGTCATCTATGTATAACGGCATCTGATCCCAACGGGAAAAGAACTTAGGTCGAAACACTCGCTCGACCGCCCCTCCTCCTCCTCTGCACAGTAGCCGCCCCCACCGGCGCATCCTGGGCTCTCTCGGGCCCCCATTTGGGAGTTGTATACAAGGCCGCAAGGTCGGGATCTTCTTAAAGAAGAAGGCGCACAATAAAGTCCCATACGAGCAATCGTGGTTCACTTGCCGCTTGCAGAGCGACAACTGTCGCTTTAACGACACCAGCATCATTTGGGCCCACCCATAGTAGGTCCCACTCAACACACTCTCCACAATCATCATCTGCCCCCCAGTGATGTGATGGAGTGCCTGGTTGCCCAGGATACGCAGCACTGCTACGGCCACTGCATGGGTCTCTAATCTCTCTAGGTCCCCGATCGGTATCCGAGTCCCCTTGACTTGGAGACCCGGTCGACAATGTCGCTCCACAAACTCCATGATATGTCGCCCCCGCGGTAATACTGGCTGCGTGTTTCCCACCATCCCCAGTGGCGGGAGACCCGCCAGGAAATACACATCCTGGACTGTCAGTTCGATCCTGTGCCCCTGCACTACAAAGACCTCATGCTCTGGATCCCAGTAACTGATAATCTGGGCCAACAAAGGTTCTCCTGCTCTCATCAAAGGGTTCTCCAAAAAATTTAGAACCCCAAACCTGGCCAACACATGACGGACACCTTGATCCGCCTGGATCTCTGCCCGTAATGTACCCAGGTCTCTCTCTCTCCAGTTAACCCATAAATCTGCCATACCTGCACAAAAACACCATCTTTGTCAGCATATAGATCGGGAATACCATAACCAAACACAAAAACCCAACTCTTAGCCATAAAACAGCACTAAAACCCCTTCATCTCCCAGGTCGCAGTTTTCTGCCCAATTCTGGGACAGGTCGCACTTTTTTCCCTGAAACCTGCTTCCCAGGTCGCACTTTTTGGCCCAAAACATGCGACCCGGCCGTAGAGATGAAGGAGGGTCTGTTTCTAAGATTCTGGGCCCTAAACTGAACTTTCAATCCATCAAAATGAAAGAGTAAGGTTAGGCCTCTTACCTGCAACTGACAGATCTCGATTCCAATGGTCGGTTTGTCTGCTACGCTCGCCGCAAGATTTAGGGCCTTCTCTCCTCTCTACATTCACCACAGCAACAATAGAAAATGAGTGAATTTGGAGGGAAAACTGCCTTATTAAAAGAGAACCCCTGTTTCTTCTTTCGACTGCTGCGACCATACCGTAGCCCCGTTTGACAAACCGTCTACACCGTTGGAAAGCTCTCACCGAGCCCTCAAATGGGTATCTGTTAGGTTTTTGTGATTTGATACTTCACCAGGACACATTTTGTCCAAGAAGGGTCACTTCACCTCTCCTTAAAATCGAATTTCCTCACTTACGACACTTGTACTTGGGGCACCCTTTTGCCGCCTTACTTGTCTTTGTTCGTGTCGATTTTCATCATGAGTTACCATCTTGTACTCATGTTTTCATGGTCCCCCATTGGGCCTTTACTGTGTGGCAGCACCATCAAGTCGCCCTTGTTTAGAGCATCCAAGTTGAGTCATCATCGCATTCATGGAGTCTATCCCGAGTCCCTTTGTACCCCATTATAGCCCTCCATCCTTCATTGCTTGGTCTCTCTCTTGTGTCGCACATTATGACCTTTAGTCCCACCGTCCCCTATCCCTTATGATATTGTGTCAGTCGCTGCCATGTCATTCATGCCCTTTATGCTCTAACAAGGGAAGTCGTCCATTCGCTACTCAGTCCCTTCCATTTCACCATCATCATTAGTGTCAGTCTGTCCGTCGCTCTACTATTTTCTCTCGTGCCTTAGTTGAGGATCTCTCATTGCCTCACCTATGGCGGACCTCTTTCTGTCAACATCAGCTCATTCATTCCAGAAGCCAGGTCTAGAGGGCGGTGTACCTTGGTTCCATCTTCCACTCTTGTTCGGTGCCTCGGATCAGGCAAAGGGATCTCTCATTACCCTTTGACTTGATTGTTTCTCCACTCTAGCTCCTTTCAGCATGATCGAGATCCGTATACTTGATGGTTCAGTGATGCAGCAGCAGCTCTTGGTGATTCCTGGGTGTGTGTGAGATGTCTCAACCCTCATGAGGGGGTGGCCCTGCAGGTACCCCCCCACATGCCCGGATGACCTCCTCCTTGCAGCCTTCGATGCAGCTCCAGATATTTGATGATGTTGGCCTTAGCCACTTGCAGCGCCTCTTTGATTTGCATGTATCACTCAGATTTTGTGAGCCCTTCCCCATTCACAGGGGGCATTTGGGTTGTATTTGTATCTCATGTACTCAGATATTATTGTATAAGTCCTGGCTGTTATCCCAGGCACAGCATGTATGTGGGATTCTTCATTGTATTTTTATCTGGCTCATGATTATGCCGGTTGTACTTTATGGTTCGGTCCCTTGTTTACTGGACACACTATTCTTTTGTACTTTGTCTCGGCGGGCATAGGTATGCCTCCCCCGCCGCCTTTAGCACAGGTACCCTCTCATAAAAAGAGACTTGTTGCACTTGCGAGTCTCGTCTCCTCAGGGTCTAGTTCTTCAGCACACTATCTACCTTGCATTTCTCTCTCTGACTTCCCTTTTGTTGTCTGGTGATTGAGTTCTTACAACGTACTTCGGTCATACGATTTGCTCCTGACACTCGCACGCTGGGGGGCAATCTGTTACACCATTTTTTGGTCATCTAACCCATTATCATTAGATGGACCCAAGTACACCATGTAAGACCAATTTTACCCTAAGTAAAATTGCCTTCACTATGTTAAATAACTTAATAAACCACATTTATTAGGTTGTTTTATGGTCTAAACAGGAAACCCCAAAAGGAAATATTAAACAAACCTATATTTGTTTGATTTTCCTCATGGCATAATTAATTAAACCATAATTTAATTATTATTCCCAGTCATGTTTAACCCAAAAACAAAGAAATTAATTAGATAAACCTTATTTATCTTATTATTTTCTAGGAATAATTATTTAGATAATATTCCTTGTTAAATATGACCAAATCACCCACAAATAATTAAATAAATCATTATTTATTTGATTATCTTTCAACCACTTCCTTAAAAAGATAAATAAATCATTTATTTATTTATTTTTGACAAATAAAGGGATTTGACCCAAGTCAAATACTTTTTTCCTCCAACAAATATAATAAAATGTTCCATAAAAGGTGGATCTAGATTTGGTTAACATTATTTTAATCATGCACCAAGATCTAGAATGACCCAATATTTTGTTATAAATAGGAGGGTTTTTCCTACCATTCTTCACCTTTTGTTGCCTATTAGATCACTCTGGATCTATACACTTGGTCACTTTTTCCATTATTTGCTGTGTGAGCTCCCTTTGAGTTCTATTCTTTGCATTGGGTTTTCTACACCAACAAGAGAGAGAAATCTTAGATCTGAAGTGCTGAGGAATTCCAAGAACCCATCCCACTGAGGAGAATTGGATACGCCTTCTTGTTTTCCTCCCAGGTGCCCAATTAATACAAAAATTCTTTCAAAAATCGTTCTTGTCTTGTCTATTGGTATATGGAGCAAACCCTTTTTTTTACTGCTTAATGTCTTTCCATGCATAGATCTGGTTTTTTGCAGCTCTTTTCTTGTTCAACTAACCGCAGATCTGAAGATATTCGCATCCACTTTTTGTTGTTAGGGCTATTAGTTATGCGTGGCTAAAGTGGTCCTTTTTCGTACACTTCGACAAAGGATTCATACTAACATGGGTCACTTATGATGATTTACTAAGAGGTGTGATTAAGCGATATTCATTGATCCTCAACACATATCACAATAGAGTGAAACATAGGATATGAAAATGGTCTCCATTTTTGTGCCCTCGTTCCCATCCTTAGTCATGGATGCCTAAAGGGAAAGTAATGTGGCACCTTTGGAACTTAGAGAGGAAATTTTAAAGGGCATGACCAACTTGAAACCCTTGGAATTAGGAAAATTTGGAAGGTAATTCATGGTCATTCTCATGAATTTATAAACATTGAATATGGAATAAAAATAAAATGTATTGAAGAATATTTATTTTGGAAGTTAACATATTTAGGAAGGGAAGAATAAGTGTAGATCTAAAACCTAAATCTAGTAAATAATCCTACAAGCCATCCTCTCACTTGGAAAGCCTTTCAAAAAAATATACATAAGTATCTAAATTTTACTAATACCAAAGGATGAGCGGGAAATAAATTCCAAATTGAAAAATTAATTCAATGAAAATTTACTCTTAACAAGAAAACATGATTATGCATGAAATTGGAGAATATTAAATTAAAAATTAGAAATATTGAATTTCATGATAGAACAACCATGTAGCCAAAATCATAATAAAAAATCTCCAACTAATATTTTAACTTTCGGAAAATTAGGGGGTAGATGGAGACAAAATTTTGAAACCTACCTATGGACTTAATTTAATGAACACAAAATGGAGAGTCTAAATTGGGATCAAGGGACAATTAGGACAAGAAATAGGGAAACATGTGTGGGTGAGGGAAAATAATTTTTATTAGAAATTAAAAAAATAATTTTAGGAGATATTTGATGAGAGGATGACACATCGATATATGAATAATAAGAATATTGTAATAAATAATATTTTTTTCCACGAGGTGCCAAGTGTCATTATTGAAACTTTTGATAAAAGGAGGAACAAGTTATCGAAAAGGGACTTTTTGAGCACTCTACTATTAGATGAATGTACTAACGATAATTTACATTTTGGTGAGTTTGGTGAAAGTGGAATTATTGTGGGTGGGAACTTCTTGAGCTGGAATACTCTCCTCTATTTTCTAGTGCACTCATATTTTATACATGCCCATCACAACTCGAGAGTTTGTAGGGAAGAAGAGTATCCAAGGAGTATAGGTATGGTGGTTCACTGGTGAGTCAAGAAAAATTTGGCCAAGTAGAGACTTTAGTATTACTCAAGCTACGATATAAGGATACATCAAGAGTATAAGTTCATTTGGAATCGACTTGATCTGGTGGATGGTAACATAAAATTTCAATCTATATTTGTTAAATATTATATGTATTTTATGGAAGTAATTTATACATTGAACTATGAAGATTATGTGTGAAACTAGTGTTCGTTTGGATGGTGTGTTATATTTAACTATTTTTTATGTATTCAATGCAAATAGTTTTTACATTTAACTAGGAATGTTATGTGTGATAACGATGTTGATTTGAATGGTGTGTCATATTAATAATTATTAAATTATCAAATGATTTCATGATATTGTTGTAATGGTAAAAATGTTGTATCAATTTCAACCAATTATAGGTGTAACATTGATGCTACCTTTATTAAATCCTTTTTGACATTTTAATATGGGATTTGTGGGCTATGCCCTGGCCTCAAGAGTGACCTATACTTAAATTTTGTTTTGTAAATTTCATTTTAGTTATAGTGTACAACTTAAACTGTATATTGAAATAGTTATCTATGAGAATAGAACCTCTTCCACTCAAAATTCAATTGTTTGCATGCTTAAATTATTAGGAATTGAGAGTTACTAAGGGAGGGGTGAATCAATAATTTACAAGTTTTCATTATTTATGTTAAGAACTTGAAATTTTAATTGAAAACATTCAATAAAAAATTGAGAGGCCAATAATGCAATAACATTTGAACATAATGATATAACATGGAAACCCTTCTGAGAGAAAAACCACCAAAGCTTGTTTTTCTATTATGACGAGAATCTAAAGAATTTACTCAAATCACATAAGTAATTTGTGATCACCTACTCACAAGAGGCCCCAACGCCCTTCAAATCATAAAGCCCTAACTTTCCTAGAGGCACCAACCTATTATAATTGTAGGCCCCTACCTGCTTCATCCAATTGTTCTACTTTTCATACAATTTTCAAACTAAGAAAATGGCCTACCTTAGTATTAAAAAATAAATATTGACTCTAATATGTTTTCTCTCTACATCTCCCTCTTCTCTGCTATGCACACTCACTCAACTACCATTTCCTTGATTTCCTTAATTCAAGAACATCATCTTCTCCTCACTACTCATACTCAACAATGGAAAATGACCATATAGATTCTTTTGAACAAATCACTCTGATATTCCACTCTGTTCCAAATCATATGTTCAATTCACACACAAAAAACCCCCACACATTATACTCTCAACACTCACTAGAATAATCCCACTACAACACTATATAGAGAGTATCCTCCAAATATATCACGTATTTTGAGAACCACAATAAATGAATCAGAGCTTGTAGGGAAGTAAACAATGGGGCACAAAACCAATAATCATAATTGTATAGAATGATTTATTGCATGATACCATTGATCCTTAAATTTTTAGTAGGGCTACCCTAGCCAAGTAATTGGTCACAATACCTAATCAATTTTTTTCAACTAAGATTGCATTCTAATTTTGAACTAATTGAAAGTTTTCCTCTATTATCATTTTTTCAAGGCTAGAGGAAGCCCATCACTCAAAAAAATACACTACGCCAACCACATTAACTGTGATATATTGAATTCAACCAATGTAGATCAATTTCATGCCGTGTTTGTTGTTCTGACATCAAATTTTGATACAACCTGTTTGATTTAACAATTCTATTATATCACAAATTTTTATCAATGTCTATAGCTATATCTCCAAAATTACCTAATTTTTAAATTCAATGAATGTTACTAAACATGGCATTATACACCCTTAAGGACTTGGAATCATATTTCTATTGGTCTAGAGCCAAATGCATAATTGATGAGTGCCTAAAACCACAAATTGAGGGTTGGGAGGTATTTTAGTATGTAGGTAGTCCAACTACCTAATCATTGACTTGTCATCTCAATGTGCACTTAAGTCTTCCTACGTTGGGTCCGGCATTGGTCAGGAGGTAAGGGGTTCGAACCGCACCTTGTGCTAGGTCTCATACTGGTTGAGAGGTCGGGGGGTCAATCCATTTCCTTTATATGCACCTGAAATTTCTCCTAACTAGCCCAAAGGCCTGAGTAGCTCAAGACACTTGACATTGAACCATTTTTCTATTTTTATCCTAAAC
Organism: Pinus albicaulis; assembly: GCA_034641835.2. Lineage (NCBI taxonomy): Eukaryota > Viridiplantae > Streptophyta > Pinopsida > Pinales > Pinaceae > Pinus > Pinus albicaulis. Next base: position 951,821,686 of record CM076575.1, on the reverse strand, counting down.
AAAAATTCATTACCAAACCATTAACATGGGGAAAATCACCAAAACACATTGTTGGCATGAACCTCAAATTCCTTTCCACATCATCATGTTGATATCATCTGTGCAATGTGTTCCCTCCTTGTAGTTCCATGTGTCACCCGAAAATAGGCCACTTAGGCACTTGAAAGGTACAAATAAACATGCCACATGTCCCATGCCTTGGGTTCCATTTCAACCCATGTTGACATCATCTCACCACCGTGGCTTGTGCGTGGGACCATATAAGCATGGAACTCTGAGCCATTGACCCTTTTAACCAATGGGACTTTTACCAACCATAATTTTTGATCCCTCGAATTTTTTACAGGTTGCCTTATACCATTTTAAATGTCTTTCCAATATCTATATATCTTAGCACATTGTAAAGGAAAATGAGTAGATCCCCTATGGAATAAGTGAATTCAAATACTATGCCACCCAAATATAATATTTATTATGGTTTTAGCTTCCTCACTTATCCTACTACTATGACAATTCTCTACTCAAAATTGCAGCTACCAAAGGACTCCCCCAGAACATGAATTTTCTTGGCAGGCTCCATGGAACCAACACCTTCGACATCAATGCAACATTTTTCCCAAAAACATACCCCTTTGGCATTGGTGGCAACATTTGAAAACATTTTTGTAAAATTGATGGATCTAAAAAATAAAAACACTCCCCCTATCATCTTTCAAATTGATAATTTTTTAAATGAAAATGTGTGGAGTATGTTTAAACATCCTTCACATAGTTTCATCTGAAAATTTATCTCAATATGAATAACTGTGGAAACATACACTCTCTCGTATTTCAACCTCTTCTCTTGTTGAGAAAAATCCCCATGAAATATCAACTTACATATGTTCTTTAGCCATGAATCCCCCTTAGATGTTGTAATTTCAAAATGTTAGAGACACTACTTCCCCTTTGACATCAATGGTAAAGGGTGGTGCCATCTCCCCTTGAAGCCATGTTTGAACCTGATGCCTTTCCCTTGAAACATACTCATTAAACTGGTCACCAACATAAGTAGCTATAGATCATTACCTGAGTTGAGTCAACTGTATGTCAAAGATATACTTCGAGTATTTTCCTAAGGTATTCAAATGTCTCCTGTGATAGGGGTTTGTAAATATATCCCCAAGGTGCTCATTAGTGGCCATATAATCAAGGGGGACAATATTAAAAACAACTTATTCTCTCAAGAAATGATATTTGATTGGAATATGTTTTTCCTTTGAATGTGTGTCATGGTTCTTGGAGATGCTAATAGAACTATTGTTTTCAGGCAAGATTGGGGTTAGCTCATTTAAGTCAGCCTTGATGTATTTAAGGGTCTACTTTATCCAAAGAATTTAGTGCAAAAAGTGGCTACAACTATGTATTCAACTTCTACTGTATATAGAGAGATTGAATCTTGCTTTTTACTTACCATATATACAAGAGAATGCCCCAAGAAAAATGTTTCTTTTGAGGTACTTTTACTATCATCAATGCTACCAACCTAATAAACATAAATATAATATTTTAAATTGAAATATTTACCTTTAGGATACCAAAATCCAAATTCTATTGTGCCTTGCAAATATTCGGAAATTTTCTTCACTACATTGACATGGATTTATTTGGGACTTGCTTGAAATCTAGCCACCAAGTCCACTTCTTGCATTATGTTTGTCCTTGAAGTGGTTATATACAAAAATCTTCCAATCATTGATCCATAGGTTGTATGATTCACAAGAAGAGATTCATCCTATTTACTTAGCTTACAACTAGTCACCATGAGGGTCAAAACTGGCCCGCAATCTCCCATCCCAACTTTCTTCACTTTTTCCTTTATATACTTGGATTGAGAGATGAAGATACCCTTTTTATATTGGGTGATTTTCAATTTGAGGAAGAAGGAAAACTCCCCTATCATTGAAATTTCAAATTCATTTTTCATTACCTTAGTAAACTGTTGTCCCATATGTTTCAAATCATTGTGAAAGATAATATCATCTACACAAACCACAACAATTAGCAAGTGATCGCATTAATATTTCATGTACAAATTGCTACCAGCTTTCCCTCTTTTAAAACCATGCAACTAGAGATATTTCTCTATTTTGGCATGCCATTCACTTGAGGCTTGTTTGAGCCCATACATATCCTTTCTCAATCTAAAAGCATAATATTCATTCTCTGAGAGAAAGAAACATTATGGTTGTTCTATACATGCTTCTTCTTTTAAATATCCATTGAGGAGGGATGATTTTACATCCATTTTATATACTTTAATTTTCTTATGACTGGAAAAATCTAGAAACATTATAATAGATTCTAGTTCCGCTATTGGTGCAAATATTTATTCAAAGTCTGTTCATTCTATTTGTGCATAACTCTTGTAGACCAATCTTGCTTTGTTTCTTACAACTTTTCCTTCCTCATTTATCTTATTTTTGAAAACTAATTTGGTGTTGATAACATTTTTACCCTTGGGTCTAGGGAGAAGCTCCCAAGTGTTATTTTTATCAATTTGGGCCAACTCCTAATTCATTTATTTCACCCAAAAATTGTCTCCACTAGGCCGAATGATATTTTTGGGCTTGATTTGTGAGAGAAGGGAAATATATGCATGACTAGGACTATGAATGAATTACCTTCTATTTTGGACACTGAGCCTTCAATCAGTAAATAATTTACTTTCTAGGTGTTTCCTTTTTAAATACCTCGATGGGGGCTTGTGTCTTTGTGTATTGTATTCTTATTCATCATATTATTCTTGATTTCCATATCTGAGAGTATAATCCTCATCATCATTTAATTTCTTGTTTTATTTATACTTCACCGAATGAGGCAACATTTCATTGACTATGAAATCGATGCAATCTTCGAATCTTTTTGTTCCTTTCTTGAATAATTTTTAGCCTTTGCTCTTGATTGAATATCCAAGAAATATACCATCATCAACTCAAGAGTAAAACTTTCAAAGTTATTTATCATTGCTCTTGATATAGCATTTACTCCCAAATACTTTGATTTTTCTTACAAATGTTGGTCTTCCTTTCCGTAACTCATAAGGGGTTTTATCACAAATATGCTTAAGTTGTGTTCTACTCACCAAGTAAATAGCTGCTTGATTTTCTTCTCCCCATAAGGTGTGTGCAACCTTCCCTTCATCCATCATAGCTTTGGACATATCTTGAATGGTTTTGTTTTTCATTTCAAATACCCCATTTTGTTGTGGTGTTATTGCTACTGATTACTTCTACCTTATGCCATGTTTTTCACAAAAATATTAAAACTCTTTTGAGATGAATTCTCCTCCCTTGTTAGATCTAAAGAATTTAATATTAAGTTCCTTCTCACCCTGAATCTGAGCCTTAAATATCTTGAACTTACTCAGGGATTTTGATTTTTCTTTCAATAACATTATCCAAGTAGCCCTAGTAAAATCATTAATAAATAAAATGAAGTGCCATTCTCCACTTGGGATACTTGTTCTTGTGGGACCACACACACACACACACACACACACACACACACACACACACACATATATATATATGAACCAACTCCAAAGGTTTATAATATGATAAATCCTTTGTTTTGAATTGTGTCATTAACTGTTTTCCAAATTGATAGGACTTGTTGATTTGACTATCAAGTTTTGATAGTCTTAGTAAGCCTTTGAATGCCCTTAAATTACTTATTGACTAGGAAGTCAAAATTTAGATTCCCCATCCTTTTGTGCCACAACCATGTTTGATCTGTTTTACTCAAGTAGTAATTTACTCTAGAATCATCAAATACATACATGTTGTTGTGAGTCCTAACTTCATTTCCCACCAACTTTCCATTCTCTTTTCTTCATATATCACAATCCTTAGAGTGAAAAGTCACATCATATCCATTTTCACACATTTGACTTAAAATCACAAGGTTTTACTGAGATCATCTACACATAATACATTTTGTGCTTTAGTCTTTTCATCCAGACTAAATATGTCCCTTCCTTTAATTTGTGTTGGTGCATTATTTCCAAATTTGACATTGCCCTTACTTTTCTATTTTAGAAACAAGAACTTATTTTTATCTCTATTCATGTGCTCAGAGAAACCATTTTCTACATACAATTTTCCTTCTTTATCATGTGCAGATAAAATAAGTACACATTCCTCTATTTTCTCAGTCTTCTACTTCCACCTCTTCACGTTTCTTAGATGTATTGACTGTTCAAATAACTATTATTTATATGAACAGTAAAAATTGACTCTACACTCACTTGCCATATAAACAAAGTTACTAATTTTGAAACATTCAATTTCATTAAGTAGAGGGAGGAATGGATTTATACTTCAAGAAAAAGAATTTCTAGACCTAGGATTTTGATAATATCTAGATCTAAAATTTTCATCTCTTTTAACTTTATTAGTTCTACAATTAATGAAATTATGTCCAAACTTTTTGCACTCATAGTAGTTTCCATAGAACAACCTTGGGTACTTGAAATTTTAGAATTAATAGGTTTGAATAGATTGGTTGTTCCTGATTTGTTTTGACGGTTAGTATATAGATATTTGTGGAGGAACATTTGAGATTATAATGAGCCTGATCCACTATTGTTGTCTTCTCCAATTTTTATTTTTCATATCTTTATTAGCTCCCTCTTGAATTTCCTTTCCATAGTATTGAATGCCTTCGATTCTTGTGAACTTGGTATTGACCTTCTCTTTTAAGAGTTTTTTTGGATCAGAGTATCCATATCTTGCCTTATTTGCTAGAGATATTTGACTGCTAAGAATGTTGTTTAGGTTCTTTGTTCCTTTAACAAATTTTCAATCCATATCTATTTGAGCCTTATAATTTTCTAGGTCTATCCTCATCAATCAATATTGGATTCTAAACTATGGAAAATATTTCCCATTTAACAATTTTTTCACCAAGGACATTTTCTTTCTTTTTTTATTCTTCCAATTGGAGTTTCAAGGACATAATTTCTTCCTTATGTCCTTCTTCTATTTTTTTCCCTTTGTTTCTTAGTTATCTCTTGTCTTAACATCTTATTCTCTTCCTATAATGTAATACAATTATTGTTTTTTTCTTCTTGTTGGACTACTATATCCTTATTTTGAATGGCTTCTTCAAGATTTTCTTTCTGATAAGTAAAGTATTCATTATCAAACCCATAGATATCTTATTTAGTTCACAAAAGATTATCCTTTAGTTTTTTTCCTCTTTATAACTTTCTTTAACTCATCAAGAGCACTTATAATCTCCCCCTCAAGATCCACTACACCTTCCTCTTCTTCATCAAGTTTTAATTCTTCTTTGGATTTAGATTCTAAGTTAAATTCCATAAGAATAAATTCATCATGTTCATCCCTATAGGATTCATCACTGTTGCTTCTAATGAATACTTTTCCTCTTTGGATTAGAGTCCCTTTTTCTTAAAGTATTTTCTCTTCTAGTATTTTTGAGATCTCTTTCTAGGATTCTGGCCCATTTTCCATATATGGCTTCTCTAGTTTGGTATAAAGACACTTATAAGAAAAATTACCAACTCTACCACAGTCAAATAATTTGAAGGGCAACTTTCCCTTATACTTACCTGAGCCATGATTTAGTGTTATGGTAAATAGAGCCAACTCCTGATGTAGTTAACAACTAGAAAATTCTTGGTGATGTTTATGTTCCTTAGTCTTATTCAATACTTTAAATGCTACCTCCTTTGGCTCAAAATTATATTTTCCTATTCTCTTCTCATACGTTGTAAGAGTTCCATGTAGCTACTTCATTGTGAGGGATTTTAAATCTAACATATCTTCTATAGTTGATAACCTAGAATTGAATCTCATAACAAAGATATCAATACCTTATGGAAAACTACCTCATTATTGAGGTCTTATCCAAGTCATCTTATCATATTTTCTACCTTACCATCTCTAAGGAAATATTCTGTTATGTTCTCTTCTTCATTCATTCTTAAGCTCTAAAATCTAAAACCGAAGTCTTGAAGTTTGGCTCGCTTAACCTTCTCATCTCCTTCATAAATTTTCTTGAGCTTGTCCCACACTTCCTTGGCATTCTGATAGTGCATTACTTTTACTAGTTCAGAGTGATTGAGGCCAAAGAGAATGGCCTTCTTGTGATTTTAATTGTTTACATATTTTTTTCTTCCATATGGATCTATTGGAGGGGTTGTTGTGACTATATATTCAACTAACACAAAGCTCCAAACATATACACGTAAGGAAATGTGGTATGCTTCCATCTTCACTTTCCATAATACATAATTTGTACCATGAAAAACCGATATCTTACTTAAATAAGCATCCTTACCTTCTTTTCTAGAAATATTCCCTATAGATCTACGATACAATGGTTAAGCTATTCCTAAAGGAACCAATATATGATACCAATTATTGGGAATCAAGAATTACTGAAGGGGGGGGGGGGGGGTTGAACCAATAAATTACTATTTTTATTTCTTTGTGTTAAGCACTTAAATTTTTTAATTACAAACATTTAGTCAATAATTGAGATGCCAACAATCATATAAAATTTGAACATAATGATATAAAAGGAAAACTCTTCAATGAGAAACACCACCAAACCTTGTTTTTGTATTATGATGTGAATATAAAGCACCTGCTCAGATTACATAACTAATTTTGAGAACCTACTCACATGAGGCCCCAACCCCCTTCAAATCAGCAAGACCCAACTTGCCCAGAGGCGGCAACCTCTTATAATAGGCCCCTACCTATTTCATCCAAGTGTTTTACTTTTCATACAATTTTAAAACAAAGAATAATGACCTACCTTAGTATTAAAAAAGAAAAAATGACTCTAATTTGTTATCTCTCTACAACTCTCTCTTATTTTCTATGCACACTCACTCACTTTTCCTTGCCTCAGCTGCTTTAATTTAAATGCATCCTATGCTCCTCATTGATACTCAAAAATGGAAAACAACCATATAGATTCTTGTGCAAAAATTACTCTAATTTTCCACTATATTTAGGCTCATATGTTCAATGCACACACACACAACCCCCACATACTAGACTCTCGATACTCACCATAATAGTCTCACTAAAACGCTATACAAAGGGTATCCTCCAACTATGTCACCTAGTTTGAGAACCACATTAAATGAATTTGAGATTGTAGGGAAGTAAAAAATGGAGCATGAAACTAGTAATCATAATTATACATAGTTATTTCTTGCACGATATCATTGATCCTTGAATTCTGCATATGGATACCTTAGCCAATTAAATGGACACAATACTTGATCAAATGTTTTCAACTAAAAGAGTTGCATTCTAATTATAAATTTATTGAAACTTGTCCTTCATTATCATATGTTAAAGACCAGAGGAAGCCCATTAATGAAACAAATTCACTACACCAAAAAAATTAACTATGATCTGTTGCATTTAACCAGTGAAGTTCAATTTCATGTTGTGTTTTTTTTCCGCATAAAATTATGATACAACCTGCTAGATTTAACAATTCTGGTATATCACAAGGTTTTAATAGTTCATATATATATATATATATATATATATATATATATATATATATATATATATATCTCCAAAATTATCTAGCTTCCATATTTAGTGAAAGATAAAAAAAATGTTCTTCTACACCCTTACTTATTTGGCATCATACATCTGAGAATCTAGAACTAAAGGCCTAACTGATGAGAACTTAAAACCATAACTTGGGGGTTGGGATGTCTTTTAGTGCACAGGTAGTGCGAATTCCTGATCATCAAATAACCATATTAATGTATACTTGAGCCTTCCTGCTACAGGTCCCACACTGGCCGGGAGGTCGAGGGGTTGGCCCACTTTTTGCATTGTGTCTCACACTAGTTGGGAGGTTGGGGGATCAACCCACTTCCTTTCCTTTCACCTATGATTTCTCCCGTCTAGCCCAAAGTCCCAAGTAGCTCGGGACATGTGACAACCCCAACCATGGTTCTCTTGTAAAATGAATTGTAGATATTTTTATAGAAATAAAAATTTAAAGGGGAAATTGAGTCAATGAACACAATATTTAAGAGTTGAGAGGAGGTTCGTTGCTTGGGATGTCAATGGGTTTCTTGTGCAAAAATATGAACTATTTTGGGACAACCATTAATGGGATAGTTGGTGAGCCTTAGTAGAATAGTCTGATCCAGGTGGATATTGGTGGCCACCCACCTATTCCTCCTAGACCTACATTCGCTTTCATCAGCTTCCTTGTTTATATCAGTGTTTACTATTTTTATTAGTTTTACGGTTCCTAAACTTCCGGAGCAGTTTTTGCCCCCTAAACGACATTTTTTTTAGGTTCCCAACAAGCCTATAGCCAAAGTCAAGGGTCTGAAGCAGAAACTGTAGTATTCAAAGATATATTTCCAACAATATATCGTATACACCAAACAAAGATAATATGACCAAGTTATGACTCCGGGAAGTTGGCTGCCCAACTAACCCCAATGGGGCCCACAAACTCTTGGCGTTCCATCTCCTGAGGTTATGGTTTTGGTTTTTTATGGTTTTACCATGTTGTTCAATATTAAAAAGGCCCTTGAGACTCATTGTAACATAGTTTAGAGGCATGTAGCCACCACGTCTCTTCTCATAGATAAGCTATCATCACCCGAGCTAGTTTATTTACATTCTATTTGTAAGCTTATTTTAGTTATTTGATATTAATGAAAATAAGTTTTATTTCTACTGCATCTTTGCATTTATGTTTATTTATATATATTTTTTCATTTCTACATAAATCCAGATCATTGGTGTTAGAGCGGTCTCCTCTTTCTCGATATTTATTTGCATGTCCCTAATGATATCAGGGTATAATGAGTTAGGGCTTGATCTAATTGAACCTTTGCAATATCATCCTCACAAACCCTGATGACCTCCTATGGCGAAAGAAAAGAAATAAGAGGGATCAAGATATCCCATCAAAATATTTCTTGAGGAGGCCCTCAAGAAATAGATGAATGTGATGATGGATAACCTTTTCGAGATCCTTCGATGGTTACCCACCGACGACGCACCTTCATCTGGAAACCACTCTAGAGGTGCAACTCCTTTCAGGGTACAAGTTCAATTCAACATACCCATATTTGAGGGCCCAATAGATGCAAAAGACATAGATAGACAAATGAATATATTAGAAGGATATTTTTTGGTTTATGAGTTTTCCAATTGGGAAAAGATTACTTTCACACTCCTCAAATTCCCCCCCCATGTCAAGGACTGGTGGGAAACCTACTATGAACAAAAGGATGAGAGGGAATCCTACCTGTTCTCAACCGAACCTACTTGTAATTATTTCCAAGACACCATCAAGGAATAATAATACCTCGTGGGGAGATATGAGGACAAGTACAAACAATGGGATACACTGCGACATCAAAGGGATCAGGATGTGCATGAGTTGAAAAATATATTACATACCCTGTGCACAAAGTTTGGTATCAAATATTTAGAGAAATATTTGGTGCTTAAGTACCGTAGTTGTTTGCACAGATACATCCAGGAGGAAATGGAGTTCCTCAAAATCTCCCTGCTTGGTGCAACATACAGGTATGCTGCCAAGTTTGAGAAAAAAATCAAACATAAGAAGTGAGACTTTGGAGATGTGAATCAGAAGCAAGGGAAAGGGTCCCCCAAACTATAGAAAAAAGGACAAGGCGAAGGCAGGGCAGCCCAAGACAACCCATCAAAGCCGCAAGCCAAGAACAACACCACGAAGCCAAAGAAGGACAAAGGAAAGTGGTGTGAGTTCCATAAGAGCTCCACTCACATCACAAGTGATTGTTGGGCCAAGAAGTTGCTGGTGGCTGAGCTGAAGGCTTCCAAATAAGATGCATGTTCTAAATCTGAGTAAGAATCTGACAAGGGAAATGACAAAGGGAAGAAAATTATCAATGTGGAGCCCACTATCACTGTTTCCACCAACAATATCGAGAAGGAATAACCCAGAGATCCAGAGGAGGGGGATAGCCTCTTCCATTCCTAGATGTGGGTGAAATATTCCCAACCACATTTCATTGTCAATAGAGGGAGCAAAACTAACCTCATTTCAGTAGAGTTCACGAAGCAGCTGGGCCTACCGATCACAACACACCCACAATCGTACACCATCAAGTGGCTTTACCAAGGAAGAGATCTCCATGTTAGCTAGTAGTGTCACCTTTCCTACAACATCAAGCCCTTCACGGATGAGGTATTATGTGGAATTTATCCTCTTGAAATTTGTGATGTATTATTAGAACAAACATACATGTGGAAGTGACATGCTATGTATGAGTCTCGACCTCGTGTTGTTATTGTTACTTTGGGTAATAATTTTTACAGGATACTAGAGTTAGCACCACCTACTTCCATATCTTTTATCACTGCAAAGAAATGATATAATCTCATTTCCCAAATCACGAAATTTGTTTTCCTTATGAACCATCCTCCAGGCAAGAAGAAGAATGTGGCCACGACCTTCATACAAGGCTCCTTCGCACGACAACAACAGATGGAAAAGGTCGTGGAGGAGTATGAGGAAATCTTCACCTCACCTGTAGGGGTGCCTTTGCATTGTCAGGTTAAGCACTCCATCGATCTAACACCAAGTGTGCCACTACGCAATGGACCAATCTATTAGCACTCTGTTATGGAGAACGATGAAATCAAGGGGAAAATTCAGGAGTTGCTGCAGAAAGGTCATATCCGTTCGAGTTCATCGCCCTGTGGGAGCCCGATCTTGTTTGGTGCAGAAGACATATATGAATTGGAGACTCTATATTGACTATCAAGCGTTGAAAAAGATCACTATCTAGAATAGGTATCAGATCCCATGGATTGATGACCTTCTAGACCAACTCAAGGGGGCCAAATATCTCAGCAAGGTTGAATTGAAGTCTGGATATCACTAGGTACCAATCAAACCCTCTGATGTGTGGAAGAATTCCTTCAAATCCAAGGAGGACCTTTTCAAATCATTGGTCATGCCTTTTGGGTTGAAAAATGCTCCCGCAACCTTCATGAGGCTAATGGATGACATATTGTGACCATTCACCAAATTATTCGTGGTGGTGTATTTGGCTGACATTCTGGTCTTCAACTAGATTTGGGAAGTGAAATACAACTGGGTCATTGGAAATTTCATGGTCGAGAAAAAAATGACAATACTGCAGAATTATTTCTATTGGTCGAACCTTCAACATGATGTCGAGAATTACATCAGATCCTGCATTACCTACTTCATTTCTAAACTGACCATCAAGAAGCAAGGCCTATATACTATGATGCCTAACCCTATTCGACCTTGGGAATCCATTTCCATGGATTACATGTCGGGCCTTCCTTCTACCAAGCATGGAAACGATTTTGTTTTTGTGGTCATCGACATATTCTCTATGATGGCCATTATGGTGGCCTGTAAGAAGAATATCACAGCAAAAGCCACTACTAAAATCTTATTTGAATGAGTGTGGGTACACTTTGGGATCCCATAATCCATTATCTCAGATCTAGAAAATACGTTCCTCATTACATTTTGGTCAAGTCTCTGTTTGATGTTGGACACCAAGCTCACTAAGTCCACAACTTTCCACCCCCAAACTAATGACCAAATAGAGTTCATAAACAGGATGATAGTACACATTCTATGCATGTAAAACTCAAAGCATCCATGCTCATGGGATGAAAGCCTCCCCTATGTCTAGCACCACTATAACTGGGCTCTCCACAGTTCAACTAGCCACAACCCCTTTCAGTTGGGCTTGGGATTCCAGCCACTATGACCCATTGATGTGGCCATACATTTTTCATCTACTTAGGCATATTCAGCTCATGTCTAATCCGAAGCTGACAATTCAAAAAACTTCATTGAGCACATTCAACACATCCAGCAATAGGTCCATGACATATTGGACAAATCCAATGTTAAGTACAATCAACTACATGATCAGCATCGGGTGCCACACAAGTTCCAGGTGGGTGAAAAAGTTTCAGTAAATTTGCAGAAATAGTGCCTCGATGGGCCCCACAGCAAGATTTTACTGCTCTGATATGGGTCAAACACCATCACCAAGGTGGTAGGGGACAATTCATTTGAGCTCATTATTCCACCATTCCTTGTTCTGTAGCCATTGTTCAATGTGGACCACCTTAGGCCCTACTTTCCACCATTGTTGAACACATCCGACGTTGCAAAAAAAACACACACCAACATATTTAAACCCATACTACATGGAACATGCCACAACTGATTGGATCATGGAAACAAAAATCAAAAACACCTGCCATCAGAGGATACAACTATATCTAGTTGTCAAACCAGGCCAACTCCTTCACCAGGGAAAGTGGTTCACGAGGGACTAGATTCAACAGAAATTTTCTCACCTCGTGGAGGCTCTACACGCAATGGGGAGCATTGCTTCCTAAGGGGGGAGGAATGATCTAGGTGGATATTGGTGGCCACCCACCTATTCCACATATACCTCCAGTTAGTTTCATCAATTTCCTTGTTTATAGCAACACGTACTATTTTTAACAGTTTTTTTCGGGTCTTAAACTTCCAGAGCAGTTTTTACTCCCTAGATGATGTTTTTTTGAGCTCCAAAGTAGACCCATAGTTATAGGAAAGGGCCTGTGGTCAAACTTGTAGTAATCATAAATATATTACTAACGATATATCCTGTGGCCAAAAAAAATATAATATGACCAAGTTACGACTCCAGGAAGTTGGTTGCCCAAATAACCCCAACGGGGCCGACAAACTCTTGGCGTTCCATCTCTTGGGGTTAGCGTTTTGATTTTTTAGGGTTTTCCCATGTTTTTCAATAATAAAAAGGCCCTTGAACCTCATTGTAACACATTTCAGAGGCATGCAGCTACCACATCTATTCTCAGAGATACGCTACCATCGCCCGAGCTAGTTTATTTACATTATGTCTATAAGCTTATTTCAGTTATTTGATATTAAGGAAATGAAGTTTTATTTCTCCTGCATCTCTACATTTATGTTTATTTATGTATTTTTTTTCGTTCTTGCATGGATCCGAATCATTGTCAGAAAATTAATTTGGGTTGCAAGGAAGTACACATGCCATGCTTCCTTGAGAAACACTTACAAGGAAATAATAACTAATTTAATGAAGTTTATTGTGCTGGAAGCAAGGAAAATAAAAAATCCTAGTGCATAAGATAAGATAATAGAAAAGAGAGGATCTAAACCTCATTGGGAGGGCTCTCTCTCATTCACTTAGGAAGAGGTAAAATAATTCACTCACTCATTCAACCATAAAGGATTCAAAATTTGGTAAGAAGAGGGAAGAAGGACAACGAATTTTTTTTGGGTTGGTAGGAATGGTATACATGTGGTTTCACCTTGGCGAAGTACAATGCCTCTCGAGTCCCTGTAAATCCACAAGGTGGAGATGTTTTTCTATAGATTCTCTTAGTGGTGTGGGTGGAGGATTGTGTCCTTGTATTCCTAGAGGGAGAGCATCTAACACCTTCTTAATATTGATTTACAGTGGGTTTTGGATCCCCATTAGTGGGTGGAAACACTGTGTGATGTTTGAAGGGTACATATGTAACTCTCTAGATTCCCTTGATATCTTTGGGGTGGAGGTTGCTGGCCTCTGGTTTCCTTGTGTTTTATCTCACTATTGAGTTGATAGTGAGTGGAGGAAGGAGGTGTTTTGGAGTCCATATTTCAGCTGGAATTTGGTGTTTATCTCTAAAGCAAGCCCATTAGTCTCTGGAATTTGGCTCGGGGGTGACAACTATAAGTGACCTTAGTTGTAGCTAGCTAAGGTTGGGTGGAGAGTCCTTTTCCCCAACTCAGTTTCCCAAAACATTATAACATAAGTGTTCTTATGCATTGAAATTTCATTAAGCATATGTTTATATCCTTGGACTTGTTAGTATCATATAGTCATAGTAGTCATAAAACAAGCTTTTTCTTTCAAATTTACTTGGAAAATGTATAAAATATATGCTATGATCTTCTAGAAGATAAATCTATGGGTCTTATTTTAGAATAAAATTTTCATTATTAAATGTGTTTATGTCAATGTGTGTGAAATTTTATGCAAATGGTTGTTTATATCCTAATAAGTCGAGTTAAGTGCGTCTAGGGTCATGATCACCAAAAAAATATTGAGTGAGGTCATGTTTTCATGTCTTATCATCATTGGCACAAATTTGTAGGGTCACTTGGGTCAGTTAGAATTTCAAATCACAATTAGCCATGATATGACTTTGGTACAATGGTTAGGAGGGAAACCTTACGCTTCTGACAGGTGTTGCACATTCATCATTGAAGTTTAAAGTTGAAATAATCACCCTTGAAATTTGCTTTCAACCACCTTGGGAGTTAAAATTATTGGTTAACCTCTAGAAATACCACAAAGCCTTCCTTTTTTCCATCTAAATTTTTTTGAACAGTGACTGGAGTTTGTTGTGCAAAGCTGGCAGGGGAGGTGATGTGCTTAGAGACATTTTCTATGTTTCTTCAAGACAAAGAGTCATCACCACCTATAGGTTTCAAATCCTCATTTCCTTGAATTATTTCTCCTTTTCCTTGATTTATTTACCTTTACCTATCGATTAAAGTTCCTAGATGACCTCATGAGGCCTTGAATCCTTAGTTGTTGCACCACTGTCATTAGCATGAAGTTTAGTAGAAGATGGGGGTTTTTAATGCTATTTCATTTCATGGAGGCTCAAGGAGGTTGTTAGGATTGTTAGCATCATCATCACGATGTGTATTTTTTTTAAATACCTCAACACAGATCAAAACCATAGAGGAAATGTTGTGTTGTGTTTCCTTACAATCGATGCACTTTTGGTTGTAGATGGAATTTTGAGAGTTGGGAGCTTTGCATAATGAAATAATGTTTGTAAGGGAGAATTTGATGATGTCCAGATAATTTTACATATGTATCTGTCATCAAGTAACTCACGGTGTGACCAGAACTACATCAACCATCGATTCATTGCACTTATCTATTACGTTTCTACTAAACTAGAAGGTTGTACAACGTCGGCGTTGCATTTTTACATAGTCAACTTTAAAACTAGTTTATGACCAATTGGAGATGAATTTCAGGAAAAAAAAAAAAAAAAAAAAAAAAAAAAAAAAAAAAAAAAAAAAAAAAAAAAAAAAAAAAAAAAAAAAAAAAAAAAAAAAAAAAAAAAAAAAAAAAAAAAAAAAAAAAAAAAATAATAATAATAATAATAATAATAATAATAATAAATAAATAAAAAATTCCAAGAATGGGAAAAGTAACAAAAACCTCTCTCATGTTTTGTACATCTATCATGGTTTGGGAGATATGCAACGATCTTTGAGGCCTATTTTTCAAAAAACAAAATTATGTATTTTTATTCCTATTTCATTCATTGTTTTTTGGCGTGATTTTAAGATAGATGGAAGTGAATTTTTGAAAATTAAAAGAGGTTTTTTTCAATGTTACCCAAATAAGAAAAAAATATTTTATTTTTTTCATAGGCGTTATGGTTTGGGAATTACAGATGTCACTTTAAGACCCATTTTTGACAATTTCACCAAGCTAGATTTGCTAAGAGAATTCTAGAAATTTTCAAATTCGACTTTGTGGACCTTCAAATTGCCATAATTGATTCCAAACTGATTTGTATGATGAAGTTTGAATATTTTTCTAACCAGTTCCATGATTTTCTCTTAAGTTAGAATATTTTTGGTTAGTCAAAAACCACACCCTAGATAGTAGGATATGGGCATATTTTCCAAATATTTTATTCCTAAAGCATTGGAACCTCTTCCTATATTTGGGAAAAGGATTGATTTCTTCCCCCTAAGTTTGAGGATGGGTTGATTGTATATATATTATGAATTTTAGTATGAAAAGGGTTGATTGGCGAGTGTAAGAGAGAGAGAGAGAGAGAGTTTCATGTATGTTGTGATTTATTATTCTCCATACTCTGTGATTAATGAAGAAGGTCATAGTTTTTTCTTTTGAGGATTATTGTGTTAGAAAGTTTTGGTGATGTGATTTCTTATGTGTTTATGTGTCCTCTTCCTTTCATTTATCCATGAATCTTATCTCCTCCTTATTTGAATGAATTTTATCTGAATATATAATTCATCCAATATAGGTTCTTTGTTTTATCCTTTCATAATATTAATGTTTTTGATATAAATCTAAGTGCTAAATTAACCCATGATAGATGATTTATGCTTAGTGGACTATAATGATTCATTATTCCACCATATACTATAATAGATTTTGAAGATCCAAAGCATTGCCTATATTTCCCTTGGTGAAGAGTTGCTCATAGTATCCAATTTTGATCACTGATATTTTCTAAAAAAAGTGATTCCATGCCCAATGAATGTCTCTGTCACTCTTCCATCAAACCTTTAAAACCTATCTTTTTTTATCTAAACACCTAGCCTAAGATCTAAGTGACTAAAAATTTTGGACAGAGAGAGCCCTCTCTAAAGTTGGAAGGGATAGATTCCAACTTCCAAGTGGTTTGTGGTTACCACTGAGTTTCTCTCCTCAACCTAGATAAATTACAGAGTGATAACATAGTGGCGACGTTGCCAAGGAGCGAAAGGTTCCATCTTCCCTGAAAAACAACCATCAATTTTAAAATTTGATTATTGATGGTGAAAAGTAATCAGACACATGAAGCATGTAACATTCACCTCGCGATTCCAATCAATGCTACATTCATATTTGAAGGCTCCACAGGAAGATGAACCTTAATCTACAGAGAAACAAAGGTACATTTCAGAAAAAACTAGGTATCAAAGCTTTGGTTTTTTTGCAAGAAACCTTATTCTTTTTCATCATATACCTCTTGTCCTTTCCTAAATATGTTAAAATAATTTTCATTTAATTGTCGTATTCTGACGATGACCATAAATTTGCACTTGCTTTTTCCTCTTTTAAAATTGTAAGGAAATCTCATTTTACTTGAAATTTTGATCTTGAAAAAGATCCTAATGATGACTATGATCAGTTTTACGAGCCTCATGTGACTGGAGCTGTTGTCATACCATTTGTACCAAATCCTAAATCTTCCAAGTTTCAAGATATATATTAACCCCTCAAATTACCTCATGTTCTCCATGACTTCCCTCCAAAGCATTTCAAGAATATTCCTAAGTTTGATGGAGAGCTTGAGAATATCAGAGCTGAAAAGCACATCCATGATTGTGAGTACTTTATATATCTGTTGGAAATTGAACAAGATGATGTATGTATGAGAGATTTTTATCAACCATTGAAAGGAGAAGTTAATAAATGGTTTATAAGTCTTCCAGCTGGAAGCATTTTCAATTTTCAGTAGCTTGAGAAAAGTTTCCTTTCCATATGGGAAGCAACGAAGAACCCTTTGCAGATATTGGCTAAGTATGAAAATCTAAAGAGAGGTCTAGGAGAATCAGTTCAAGACTTTTCAGTCATATTTAATAAGGTGTACAACCCAATACTTGATGTTATAAAACCTCCCCCGGGGTTGGATTTTTTTCATTACCCAGATGGATTTGATGTTGAGCTTGCCTATTAGATCAGAGAAAGGAACTCATCCACATTGGTGGACATGTTGAAAAATGAAATTGGAGTCAAAGCTAATTTGCTGAATAAAAATTCCAAGATGAAATATGAAAGAAGGAGAGGTGTAAAGGAGGATCCATATTTGTCATCAGATAATAAGTTGGATGTTATAATGAAAACAATAGAAAATCTAAGAGTGGATCTGGAAAAAAAGATGTTGTTAGAGAACAACATGCACCCCCTCAAATAAGACCTCCTTTCCAAGGAAATTTGGTAGAATATGAAGAGTTTGAAGAAGAAGTTGTTGGTCCAAACTATTTTGTTGTCGATTCATGTCACCATGATCTAGAAGCTAGTTATTTAATATACTCACTTGAAGACAAACATGAAGGTGAATTGGAAGATCAACCTGCAAAAGGGAAAGTTGTTGTTCCAACTTTCATGTTTGATGACATTGCAAATGTATTTGACTTTCCCAAGTATGATGAAAACAAAATAAACTTTGAAACATGAACGGAAACAGTACCCGCTTTTTTTAGGTAGCAAAAAATCATCTGATTTTGAAAAGTGATGATTCAGAATACTCTTAAATTTTTTTTTTGCATGTTTTTGACACATTAAATTTTCTTATGTACCAAGTATAAACACTATTTTTAAAATGTTAGTGATTTTTATGTTGATTTTGAAAAGTGTTGATTCCAGCATCATCCGCTTTTTTAGAAGACTTATTTTTTTCTTTAATTTCTTTAATGTATTAAATGCTAATAATTATTTTCTAAATTTCACAATTTTTGAAGTACTCACCTTATTCCTCTTCACTTACATATTTTTTTGAAGTGTTTTTCAGATTTTTGTTTTCTTTTTCTTTTCATTTTTTTTGGTAATGAGATATTTGATTTTTTGCAGTGTTAAAAAAAAAACCAAAATTTTAAAGTTTCGGTCTTCTATCTAATTATATATTGTTAAATAACATTTCATTGCCTGTGAAATTCTTGTCACTAAAAAACAAGAATTTTTAACAATTTACATAAAAATACACATTTTGAATATAGATATAACTGAAAAAATACACATTTTGTGTCTTTTTTGCTAAAAGTGACATGTCAAATAAACCATTTTTATAGGAAAAAATTAACGGAAAAAGTATAAAAATTAGAAATTTTTATGAATTGTCGAATATTAATAATAATAACATTTTTTCCAAAAATTAATGACTCACATAAAAAAATGAAGTGAAAATCACATTATACAAATTTTTAATTTTTTAATGCTTTTTTCTTATCTTAAAAAACGAAGTGAAATCACATAATTTTATTTAAAAAAAAAAATTAAAACAAAATCATAAAATAAAAAATTAAAAAACAAAAAAAAAACAATTGGGTGGCCCAAGGGCGACTGTCGTGGGCTGATAGAGCTGGCCAAGCTTCACCGGCCCACGACGACCACCCGATGGGGATGGCCATAGCTTATTCTGAGAATAGTATCCAGTCAGCCGCGTCGGGTGGCTCGAGGGGCAGCCTGTGTGGGCCGACTGAGGTTGTCCATCTTGGTCGATCGGGCCACGGTGGCTGCCCCTCGGGCCACCCGGCGAGATAATTGGCCTAGCCCTCCCGAGTGGCCTGAGGGGTGGTCGCTGTGGGTTGATCGAGCTTGAACATCTTAGCTGGCCCATGACAACCGCCTCTCAGCCCACCCAGCAGGAGAATCAGCCCTGCCTTGCCGGGTGGCCCAAGGGGCGGCTGCCCTGGATTGGCGGAACTTGGCTAGCTCTGTAGACCCATGACGTCTGCCCCTCGGGGGTCACGCTCCCATGCCTTGGTAGTCTTTCAACCACGCTATAGATGGGTGTGGCACTACCGTACTTTTTCTTTTTGTTATACTAAAGTATGTAGACTACGACTTTAGCAACCCTTGATCATTATTAATCAAATGTTATTTCAATATGCGGAAACATAAACATCATTACCATGTCCAAAATGTACGCCCATACATACAAGGGAGGGGAAAATCCCTGTTAACAAGTCTGGCCGAAAATATGTTTCATAAAGTATAAAATACAATACAAAGTCCAATCCAGTAAAAGACCCACTTTGCTCCTTGGCAAGGTAATTTTACCTTTTGACCAAGCTTCAGAGCTTGTCAACCATCAAACTAACCCACTCCGTTCATTCACCATATTGGTTTTAGCTTAAGGAATTTTCTGCACAAAACTGCCCAAGTGTTGTGGTGTCGGGTCACTCGAGTCACCTTGGTTTACTGATGCCCATCACGTTCAAACTTCCCTCGAGTTCACCGTGTGTCCAAATCGCTTCCCAACTATCTGGGTGGCTTCAACCTGTCAATATGCACATGTTTCATTTTTCCGTTCTCATTTCCAACCAACGGTCACTTTAGAATGAGTTCTGAGCTCACGTTCAGCTCACCACATACGCCCTACCCAACCCGACCTACACTTGCAGATGCCCTCCGGTATTGTTCCGCACGCTACCTGCACTACTACCTGAATTGACCTGCGCCCTGCGTGAATCGACCTGCACCCTGCGATATCACTCCACACGCATTCCTGCACTTCGCTTTCCCGACTCGACCCATGCCCTCATTCTGCATTCACGACTTAACCCGATGACCAGCCTTTTGCCTGACCCGACCTGTGGTTGCGTTCAGCCTACCTGTCACCATGTTGGTTTCCACCAATGAGCTATTGGCTAGCTCGTGGTGTTTTCCAATGCCTTCGCTTGAATGCCTTTGTTGTTGTTCAATGCTTGGATGCTTGGATGCCTTTGAAAATCCATCTACAAATTTTATTTATACATGTTTGTGTAATGGCGTGAGTCACTCAGTGGACCTGAGCCAACCAACCCAACCCAATGCATCGGCTACCCAATGTTTAATACATTGGATTCCATCTCAGCTACAGTGTGACATTTTGGGTTATAACATCATATTGCCAACGACCACTGGCGGCTATGTGCGATGCACCCATTATGTTTATCACTCGTGTTCACCCATCGCTACATGCCTGCACCCATGCAATTACAGTGCGAGGATACATCGTAACGTCGCATGGTGCCTGAACACCATCCGAACGCTTGGTGGGCACGCTCGTTACCCCAAATGCACCTCATAAAGCTTGGGGCCTTACATCCTCCACCATTTCAAAGAGTTGTCGTCCCTTGACAACATCATCCTTCTGTCGCACAATGTATCATCACAAATCTGTGTGTGAAATACCATCGCAAAATGTCGTTGCATGATCTATCGTCGCATCCATGTGCACAATATCATCGTAAAGTGTTGATGACTCCAACATCTCCAAATGTTTTCATGTCTCCATATCTGCCATAAATATATGAATAACATCCAGATATGAACACCCTTGATATGCTACATGCTTCATTCATGTCTCTAATTCTGCAAGAAATCATGTGTTGGTACCCCTTGTGATGGTGACAAGTTGGGTAGCTAATCCAACCGAACATCTCCTCCACAAGAACATATGCTCTTTTCATTATCATGACTGCCAAAACATCTTGATATCAAGTGCTCATATCGCTCTATAGCCTGCTCATAAAATTAGAGGTCTTCATTGTCCTGAGCAGATGACAATGAGCCTCATTTGCCATGAATAGTCTACAAGGAGGGGGAAGTGGAGGGAAAAGTCCTTCCCTCTTCCTCATGCATCATCTCCAATCACATGTCTGGGTCTTCCACTTCTAACCTCGTCATGTATGCTTCTCGACTTTCTCCCTGAATCTATGGGATAACATATTCCTTTGCTTCCATTGCCTCAAGTCTCCTTGTCACATTCAAGAGACTGTTGGACAATTCCATAATCTCTTGTGCCTACTCTTGAAGTTTGTATTCCATGATGGGCAATCTTCTTTGGAGATCATCATGTCGTTGTGTGTCTTCCACACTCATGGTTGTCAGTTTACAATGGGCTGCACCTCCTCCTCCTATGGCTGGGATACCAATAGGATGGTCATCATTCCCATCATATATATACAACTTCCTCATGTGAGGAACAACCATAACTTCAAATTCTTTGAAGAATTCCATGCTTAACACATCCTGATAATCATAAATATTCACAATCATGAAGTCAACATCCCCATGCCAAATTCCTATTTCAATTGGTGTCTTCTCTACAACTCCAATTACATAATATGGTGGTGAATTCACTGCTTTCAGCTGAGCTTGGATTGGTTTGAACCTCAATACAACTTTTCTAGTAGTATCTTCTCTAATGAAGTTGTGGGTAGCACCACTATCTACCATGAAGTTATCCCTTCTTGGGATAACTTCATAAGATGCTACTGCACTTAGAACCTGCATGGTCCCAAAAAAAGGTTCCTTCTTCTTCTCTGCTTGTACTGTTTCCACTAACCTTGGTCTTGAAGGAAAATTCTTCACCGTGTGTTCCTCAGCACAAATACAACACTTCAAGGGCTTCCTTGTCTTTGACTTTCCATGTGCATTGTTAGACTTAGTAGCTTCCTTCTTCGGTGAATCATCCTTTTTCTCAAAAGGGTTTTTCTTCTTCTTCTCAGTCCCCTCATCATAGTGTTCAACAAGTCTATCCACCATAGCAAAGGCTTCTTCCAATGTCTTGGGTGCTTTCCTTCTCACCTCATCTCGAGGCCAAGATTTCAACCCAATAGTAAAGTTGAATACCTTGTCCCTCTTGATCATGTCAGGTAGCTCTAGTATAGAACTCTAAAATTCACTTTGATATTGTTGGAGACTCCATGTCTGCTTAATGTATTTGATAATAGATCTCGCATCCCAAGTTTCATCTTGTGGACTAAAGTGAACCTGTAAAGCCTATTTTAGTTCCTTCCAAGTTGTGATGCTAGATCTTGCACCTTGTGCCATCTGATCAAGTTTCCTTCTCCACCACATCTTAGCATCTCCTGTAAGGAATTATGCCACAATATTCACCTTAGCATCCTCATGAGGAATGGCTAACTGGTCCAATTATTGTTCCATATCCCATAAGAAGTTTCCAAGATATTTTGCATTCCTTGTTCGATCATATGAATCTGGTTCTTTCACCTGGATGTGGGAAGATTCCCCAGATGATCCTTGCCCCATGACCCTTTTCAATAAGACCACTTCAAATTCCAAATCCATGACCTTTGTAAGAGCTTTGGCCAACTCATCCACAACTCGATCTTTGGATTGGTCCATGTCTTCAAGTTTCTTCAAAGTTTCACTAAGCTGCCATTTTGTGTACACAGAACATGTTACCACCGTGTCAAGCTCAACTTTCCACCTTTCTACTTTTTCCTTTTGCCATGTTCCTTTCCCGAAGTTCTTCATGATATTCCCTAAGGTCCATGAACATATTTTCAAGTCTCTCCATGTTCTCAACGGTCTTCCAAAATAAGTCATCTTAAGAAAGTACTTGGGTCTCCTCAATCACTTGAGGTTCTTCCACAACACCTTCCATTTGTCTTGCTTGAGAGCGAGTCGAGACCATGTACAAACCATGTACAACTGTAGCCTTGAAATAGCTTCTGTCAGAAACCCCAATAATATAAATCCAGCTTCAACACCACTTGCAACTCTGCAACTATGCTCCTACTTCCTTCAATGGTAAGGAACCTGTGAAAAATCCTTCAATAAAGTGTGCGATCAGTAGAATCTGATACCATCTATCACGCCCCTATGCCTTGGTAGTCTACATACTTGAGTATTACGAAAAGAAAAAGTACGGTAGTGCTGTACTCGTCTATAGTGTGGTTGAAAGACTACCAAGGCATAGGTGTGTGACATTGAGCCACCCGGCAGGGCTGAGAGCCGATTCAGGTTGAGCTCGCCCAAAGGCTTGATGGCCAATTTTTTTTTAAGTTTTTGATATATTTGCTATTATTTTTTTGTAATTTTAATTTGTTTTAGGTTTTTTTTTTATTGTTTTATTAAGTTATTTTTTTTTATTCTTTTAATTTTAATTATATTTGTGTTCATTTTTTTTTAATGTTTTTTTAGTTATTTTAATTGTGATTTTTAAATTTTTTTTTTTTAGGTTTTTTTCTTGCATTTTTTTTGTTAGATATTTTAATTTTTTTAATTTTAATTTTTCAATGTTTTTTTTTTTAATTTTTCTCGTTTATTTAAATATTTTTTATAATTGTTTTTTATTTTTAGCTGTCCAATATTTTTATTATTATTATTTTTTTTTTTGAATTTTTTTAATATGTTTATTTTTGAATTTTATTGATTTTTTTAAAAGTAATATTTATTCTGTTTTATTTATTTTTTAATTGTATAATAAAGTATTATTATTATTTCTTTGCTTCTTTCATTAATTTTGTTTCTTTAATTATACTTTTTATGGTTTAATTATTTATTTTTTTATAATTTTTATGTTTTTTATATTTTTATTTTTATCTTTATCTTAATCTTTATCTTTACATGTTCATTTTTTTTTTTATATGTTTGATTTTTTTTGGCTTTTTTATAAATTTTATATATTTGATTTATTTTTTTCCTTTTTTTAATTTTATATTTTTTTCTAATATATATTTTTATTTACTTTTTTTTATTATTGTTTTAACACCTGTTTTTATTTGTAAATTTTTGTTTTCATTTTTCTTTTGAAATTTTAGTTTTTTTTTGAGAAATGATATTTTATCTTTTACATGGTATTTCAAAATGTTGAAAATTTATCCTTACAAAAAAATGTTATTCCAGCATCTTCGCTTTTTGTTTTGAGGGTGTTTTTGGCACACAAAAATTGGTTTTCACTACCATTTTTTAAACATGTTTAAAATTTACCTCAGCAATATATATATATATATATATATATATATATATATATATATATATATATATATATATATATATATATATATATATATATATATATATATATATATATATATATAAAAAAATTGTTATTCCAGCATCACCATTTTTCGTTTACGAGTTATTTTGTTCATGTTTTTTGGAGTTTTTTGGCTAGAGTTCTTGTTCTGAGTTTATAGTTCCCGTTTCATAGTTCTCGTTTCATGTTCTCAACCATAAAATGTTCAGTTTCATCATCTTAAAGATAGCAATAAACCTACATATATCAGTTATGAAAACAATGAAGAACACGAGGAAAGTACTAGATCAGGTGAAGGAAATTTTCCCTTGTGTTTTGCTTCATTCCAATTGTTGAGGGAGAATTTACATAGTGTTATAAATAAAAAAACTCACACTAATGTTGTTGAACATGAACAACATTGTAAATCAACTCAAGAACCAAGTGATCTCCCTTTAATGTTGCAACAACTTTCTCATATTTTTAATGACCCTATAGCTGATTATTTGAAGGATTTCTACACTCAAAGTTTTATTCCTTTGAATAATTGTGAATCTGAAAAGAAAGATGATGCTAAGCTAGTATCCGAACCGAATATTTTGGTTTCATTGTAACAATTTAATGTAGGTTTTCAACTCTTTCATAACAACTATCAAAATGAAATATATAAAAACAAAAATGCAAGTAAAGAGATGGATTTGTGGCATGCAAATCTCTTGGAGTAGAGTCATAATATTTTTTATGAGCAAGACATTAGTTCACATGTTTTTAGGGATCCTTTTGCAACATTGTTGGAGTCAACAAGTAGGCCTAGGTTTTTAAATTTAGTCAAAATTGAATCTCTTTACAAGTTTTTATTGAAGATTTCTTAAAGTAGGTTTCTGTTTTTTCCTTTGGAGGAACTCATGTAGGGAATTAAATTAGTGTACAAAGTGCTTAGATGGCTGCACTGGATATATGACTTCACTTTATCAAAGAATTTTTGGATCAATTAAGAGTTAGTAGGTGTGTGAATAAGCTCAATGGTTTGAGCATCTTTTTTATTACTTTTCAGATTTCCATTTAGTAGTGCGCCATTTTCTAGCAGTTTTTTTGGCAGATTGGCATTAATTTTCAGCATTCATTTTCAGTTTGTAGTTGTGTTGAAGATTTGGAAGAGAGAAGGTTACATGCTACAATTGAAAAATTGAGTTTGGGATCAACCCAATGGTCAGGCACATGGTCTACGGTGTTATTTGCACCTCACAGGGAGGATGTCATCCCCATTGGAGCCAAAGTTAGTATCTTATAGTCATATTAGTTAAAAAACAAGTTTTTTCTTCAAATTTAGTTGGCAAACGTATAAAATATATGTTATGATATTGTAGAAGATTAAGATATGGGTCTTAATTTAGAATAAAAATTTCATTATTAAATGTAATTATGTCAGTGTGTGTGAAAGGTCATGCAAATGGTTTTTGATATCCTAAGAAGTGGAGTTAAGTAATTCTAAGGTCATGATCACCAAAAAAATCATGAGTGAGGTCATTTTTTCCTGTATTTTCATAATTGGCATGAATTTGTAGGGTCACTTGGGTTAGTTAGAATGTCAAAGCATAATTAGCCATGATATCATTTTGGTACAATGGTTAGGAGGAAAACATTGTACTTCTGACAGGTGCTGCAAATTTATTATTGAAGTTCGAAGTTGCAATCATCACCCTTGAAATCTGATTTCAGCCATAATGGGAGTTCAAATTCTTGGTTAACCTCCAGAAATACTAGAGAGGCTTCATTTTTTCCATCGAAATATTTCTTAAAAATGTTTGGAGTTCATTGCGCAAAGGTGGCAGAGGAGGCGTTGCGCTCCGAGACAGTTGCTATGTTTATTCAAGACAAAGAGTCGTCGCCACCTTCAGGTTTCAAATCCTAATTTACTTGAATTATTTATCTTATTTTTTGATTTATTAACCTTTACTTGTAAATGGAAGCACCCATATGACCGCGTGAAGCCTTGAATCCTCAGTCGTTGAGCTACTGTCATAAGCATGGAGGCTCAAGGAGGTATTTTTTGCTATTTTATTTCATGGAGGCTCAAGGATTTTTTTAGGAATTTTAAAATAATTGATAGGACGTGTATTTTTTTCAAATACCTCAGCACTAAAAAAAACCATAAATGACAGGGTGCGTTGTGGTTTTTTTTGTAGATGGAATTTTGAGAGTTGGGAGCTTTGCGTAATGAAAGAAGGTTTCTAAGGAGGAAGTTGATGATTTAAAAACCATTTCACACATGTCTTAGTCATCAAGAAACTTAGGGAGTGATCATAACTACATCAACCATCAATTTTTTGAGGTTCTCTGTTGCGTTTGTGCTGAACTAGGAGGTTGCACAACACTGATACTTTGTTTTCACACAATCAACTTTAAAAGTAGTTTCCGATCATCTAGAGATGAATTTTAGAAAACAAAAAGATTTTTTTTTCCAGAAGGGGCCAAAAAAATAAAAATTTCTCCTTTTTTTCACATATATCATGGTTTGGGAGATATGCAACGATCTTTGAGGCCTATTTTTGAAAAAATAAAATTCAGTATTTTTCGTCTTATTTTAGTCATTGTTTTTTGGCGTGATTTTATAACATATGGAAGTTAATTTTTGAAAACTAAAATAGATTTTTTTTAATCATGGGCCAAAAAATAAAAAAATATCTTTGTATTTTCACAGAGGTTACAGCCTTACAGTTGTCACTTTGAGATCCATTTTTCACAATTTCGCCAAGCTAGATTTGCTGACACAATTCTAGAAGTTTTGAAATTCCACTTGGTGGACCTTCAACTTGGCATAATTGATTCCAAAATAATTTGTATGATGAATTTTGAATATTTTAATACCCAATTCCATGATTTTTTCTTTAGTTAGCATATTTTTTTATTAGTAAAAGACTAAACCCTAGATAGTAGGTTATGGGAAGATTTTCCAAATATTTTATTCCTAAAGCATTGTAACCTTTTCCTATATTTTGGAAAATGATGGATTTATATCTCCTAGAGGACAAGATGATTGTATTTATAATATGAATTTTAGTGTGGAAAAGGTTGATTGGTGAGTGTAAGAGAGAGAGTTTCATGTATGTTTTGATATGTTATTTTCCATACTCAGTGATTAATGAAGAAGGCCATAGTTGTTTCTTTCAAGGATTCCTACGTTAGAAAATTTTGGTGATGTTATTTCTTATGTTTTTATATTTTGTCTTTCCTTTCAGTTATCCATGAATTTTATTTCCTCATTATTTGAATGAATTTTATGTGAATACAAAATTCATCCAAGACAGGTGCTTTATTTTCTGCTTTCAAATAATAATAATGTTTTTCATCTAAAGCTAAGTGTAAAATCTATCCCTGATAGATGCTTTATGCTTTGTGGACTATAATGATTTATCCTTCCACCATATACTACAACATATTTTGAAGATCGAAAGAGTTGGTCATATTTCCCTTAGTGAAGAGCTTCTCACTATCCCATTTTGATCATTGAGATTTTCTAAAACAAGTGACTCCATGTACAATGGATGCCTCTATAGCTTTTCCATCAAACCTTTAAAACCTATCCTTTTTTATCTAAACACATAGCCTAATATCTAAGTGACTAAATTTTTTGGAAAAAGAAAGCCCTCTCTAAAGATGGAAGGGTTATATTCCAACTTCCAATCGGTTTGTGGTTACCTCTGAGTTTCTCTCCTCAGCCTGGAGAAATTACAGAGTGCTAACAGGACTGAAATATTGTGCATATGAGAAATGAATATGTATTGTTTTTTGGATTGAGTGGCGCTCATGAATGTGTTGAACATAGTATAATGATTATTTGGTTTAAAATAGTATATCTCTGCAATATGTGACTGTGTTATTGTTGTGGCATGAATGTTTGACATGCTAAGAAGAGTTTAAAGCATTCAAAATAGTCCCTATAATAATGAACTAGAATATCACATAATAACTAGTAGGAATGTGGATATATCAAGGCTGCATTAGTATGGTTCATAAGAGCCATATTTTATCATTACAAGTACTCAACATACACAAACTTTTATTACAAATTAAGTTACAATGAAGGCAACCTATTGACAGGGCCTGTGCATACATGTATCAATGGATGTATATATATACATTGGTTAGAAGCATGTAAATCAGTTGATGAGGCCTATGTTAATGTCGAGGATGACTTCCTCTTAAAATTGTTATATCCAGTCACCATGCAGTATAGGCTCTTTGCAACCTTACATTTTTAGCATTCCTGGAGGTCTTCAAAAAGATTCACAATGCTACTGGCTATGGCATTGCAAGCATGAGGGGATGCCTTGGCTTGCAGAATCTCATCGAGGAGTACTAGTCTCCTCAAGGCCATTTGGTATTTTAAAACTCCTATGAGCATGTTAGGAGGAATTTGTTTGTAAGATCAGGAGGGGTAACGTAAGTAAGGGCTAGAAACCCATAGAGGCCATGGAAAAATGCTAGTGTGGATATAGTCGATTATAGAACTTCTGCAACCAAAAAAAAAAAGTACCGATGCTTGAAGGGCAAGGTTGGTGCAGAGTTTTGTTGCAATGAAGTTGAGTGGGGATCCAACATATAAATTAATTGGATGTGATGATGCACTTGTTCGAAGGGAAGACCTAGAAGTGGAAGGTCCTGATTGGCGCGATCAAATCACACCTTATCACTATTGGGAGAGGGAAGGGTGAATTGAATAGAATGGGCATGTTGGACCATACCTCATGGACCAACCATCGATAGGGTGGCCAGAGACAAGGCCCACTATCCATATGTATAAACACCCCTCCCTCGTGACATCATAAAGAAGGATTCGGGGGTGGCGTAAGTCCCCTGGAATGTTGGATTTGACAGAGGAGATGAGGGTTGCATGATGTGGGGCTGAAACCTTGAGACATAAATTTGATTATGCTAGTCCTGTCTCAGTTAATGAACATGCAAGTTTCACAACGCAAACATTAATCCAGGAGAACATGATGTGTGGATCGTTGGATCAATGAAGAGGTGGGGAACCATGGGGTGACATTACCAAGCATAATTAGGTGGGGAGGTTAGAAATGTGTGGACCACTGGGGTTATGGTGGCAGGGTTGGTCTAATTAAAATTAAGAAAAGAAATTATGATTATAATTCATAACACACACACACATAGATCTATACATATATAAATAATTACAATATATATATATATATATATATTATTCAATATCCCATTCCTCTAACTGAACCAAAGGAGATGGAATCTCAGTTATAACTTGGCCCACTGGACAAGGGTGGTGCGATGGGGTTGTCATTGGACACCCAAATTTGAGCCATTTTTCTATTTTGAGACGAAACAACAATTCATTGTTGAAACCAATAACACGAGAAACTTATATTATTGGGATTAGAAATTTTGGTGATATGTTCATAAATAAGTAAATAAATAAATTGTAGTAAATGCATGTTATAAAGTTGACTAAGTTTCTATTTAAAGTGTTTCATGTTGGTATCAGCGCAACCGGTCCATACATTGGGCCTTGAAACCATTATTCATTATTGTGATGATATTTTCTATCTGATTGGATTAAAAACAACTTGATATTGATTGAAACATCTACTCATGGCTAGAAGAGGAGCTCAAAGGAGTAAGAATGTTAGTGGTCATAACATGCTCCCACTACAACAACCAACTCCTATCACCCCAGCGAATGATGGGTAACATATTTTAGTGCATGAAAAATTCATGGCAGAGAAGTTTGAACTTAATGGGATCATTTCAACACATGTTATAGGCATTATTAAACTATTTGGAACAATAACATGTAGGAATTTATGCACAAAATGGACTGAATGAAGGGTCCCAAAATACAAGGAACAATGTGCATGGGGAACTAGAAAAGTTAAATTTTTTTTAATTTTGGGGGTCCACATATGGACAAACTACAGAGGCATGGCTCATAATTCCCCCCTCCATGATCCTATTATCTTATGTAAGGTTATTAACCTACCTATTGAATGATTTAATTTTTTGATGATTCTTATAAGAATAATTAGTATATATGTATGAGGTATGCGTATGTTAACAACACACTCACACCTCACATGAATACAATAGTATTCCATATCCTATCATGCTAGGCGATTAATTAAAGGTTAAGGTTGATTTATGAATAAGCCATGTTTAACCTTAATCTTGATTGATGATAAATCTTATGGTTAGCCTCAACCTTAATTAATAATTACTCTTTATTAGTAATTATTTAACCCTTAATCCTGACTTATAATTGATAAATTATATTTTAACATGATTATTTAATATTTAGAGTAATAGGATCCTTATAAATCCATAGTTTTCACTGACCTTAAAAGGATATTATTATTATTACTATTATTATGCCTTGACATGATTGTTTTCCTAAAATTTAATTTTTGATATGTGGAAAGGTCGAGGATGGAAGGGAAATTATGGGGGTTGGTGGCATTGACTTGGGTGGGTTGGGGTAGGGGGGAGATAAGTGCGCTAAATTAGAGGGAGGGAGAGGGGATTCTTATAGAGTTCTTTGGCGAAACTTGGAAGGGGGAGTATAGATATTTATTTTTGTGGATTTGGTTTTGGAGCTGGGGAGCGCAGAGGTTTAGGGGGGTTGTGGCTAAGAGGTGGATATTGGTGTTGACATGGGAATATCGAACACACTACAACTGTGATTTGTACTTGATCTGAGAGGGCTAGTTAACTTATGGAGGTTCCATGGGCTACTAAGTTGAATATACTTTCCTATTAGGAAGGGTGGGATACTTAGTTAGGTGGTCCCACCAAGAGCACCACAACTGAGCCACTGTAACTAGTTATTATTTGTGTTGTATAAGTTTAGTTTTTTTTAAATGACCATAAATTAAAATTTCTTTTACATTCTTTGATATGTTATGAAAAATATGTAGTAATTTTTTAGCATCATGTGAAATTTATCGTGGTAACTATACCAAGTTAAAGGACCCAAAAATGGGTCCTTACACATGGTATCAAAGTCGGATTCAAATATGGATGTTAAAATCCATCTGCACGAACCAATACACCTATCCAACACACCAGTTCCATATGTGTGTACATATGAGAAATCAAGTAATTATGTTTTATCTAAAATAAAATGCATAGAGTACATTTTCATTAAATTTACTGATGATCTATTCCATTGGAAGCAATCCAATTTAACCCAGACAACAACAAAAGCTATAGTTAAGATGAAGAAAAACATGGTATTCTTGGAAATTTTTGCTTAATAAAGAACATAGAGAAGATATAATAGCTAGTGAGAATAAGAAATATAAAATTCTATCCAATATTCCTTAGATATGTGCTCATAAATTGATATTTATTTATTTATATATTAAAACCAACAAATTTAGCATAGACTAGAAATAAAATGAACTTGTATCATACACATTTTAGTTAAATAAATATTTTTTTATTGCAAATTGTTCTACCATATATGCTAGATGGAAAACATGAATCTCTAATTAATAAATCAAGCACATTATAATGTTAACAATATTGTACATATATTTTTCATAGAAATAGAAAACCTGAATAAATTAAGAAAACACAATACTACATATTTTCAACTACATCATCTTTACCATTGTAACCCCAACTCAGATCACATTTTGGACTAGATGCATAATATCTTCCATGATTAATGCATTGAAATTTGCATTTCTTACTTACGATAAATGCTTGGAGATAGTAACAAGAAATATAGGGAGTGAATTATGTGTAACCAATTTTCTCAAGAATTTGGGAAGCTTCTTTAAAATTATTTACAAACTCTAGTTGTGTATCACACTTTGCCCCACATTCATCATTTCTATTTTTTCACAACTCATATTCTACATGATCATGTGGGTGAGAAACATAATCCTTCCAATCTAAATTAACATTAATCACATCACCCTTTTTTATATCCACCTTCAGTTTATCATTAAACTCTTTCTTAACAAGGGAAGAATGAATGGTGATACTCTGCAAATATTCATCTGTTGAAATACCTTCTTTAGGCGAATTTGTAGTTATCAATGACTCTTCCTGATCCTAAAAAATTAGAAAAAAATGTTTCAATAACATTATAAGCATTCCAAACATTAAAAGAAATATATTTCTCCTCCACCAAATTCAAACCCTCCAACTATACCCCGAGGGTCGAGCCCATCCATCAAGCATGAACCAATACTATTTCAGGTGGTGTAAAACAAATGTGGCCAAGTTTGCACTAGGGACTTTCAGTGTGTAAAAAGGACATGATAATTGAATACACCACAACACTATACTAGGTAGTCATGGCCATTTGATTTGATTTGTTGATCATGGAGAGAGGACCACAACCAAACTCATTCCTCCTTAACCCAACAACCCCTATTTGTTCCTCACATGCCTCACACCTTTGAAAGTAGTTGAACTAATTGAACCATGCAAATGATGAATGAACATTGAGGAACACACCATCCACATCTATCCAAATTTTACTGGCCATATCAAATAGTAAAAATTGAAATAGTAAAAAGTTGAATAAAATAGACCTTAACCTCCTCTCCTTGGTCTCATTCTATTCAATATTCTCTATCAAAGATCCCTTGATTCCTACCTCATTGACAAATGGAAGGTACAAACTCATTTATAATAGTACAACTTCTGAGCCTTGGGCCTGCTTGCAAACCATTACTTGTAAATCTAATGTTTCAGGGTTGAGGATTTAGTGAAGGTTAGAGAGCTTGTACTTTCAATAATTCCATGCCATGAAGCATAGGTAAACACAAGGTAGGAGGGATATATCTAAATAAACACTACACACAAACTCTTCATATTTTTGAAAAAAGTACTCATTGTGAGATTTATGATTTCAAATGGAATGATCGTTACAAAGGTAGATATGAATGCATAAAAAAAATATCTTCCTAAGAGAGGCAACAATAAAGAAAGCCTCATGATTTTTTTTATGTTTTTGGTAGATTAGCTACTAAAAAAATCATTACTAGTTGAAATGCATCACTAAATTTGATGCATTTATTAAAGATGCCATATTCTCAAATATTTTTGCATTTGCATATATTTTTTTCCATTGAAATTAAGTTTAATGATGATAAATCTGCAACCAAAATCTAAAAAATTCAAAGAAGTAAGTCGTTTGTCAACATGGTTTAATAAGTATTAGCAAGTTACCCAAATAAAAAGTAACAAGAAGTTTACCATAATGTTTTCTTAGGAACGTTAAGAGATATTTTTTATATCATGTATGCCTAATGCATTAAATGTACATGATATTGAGAAGTTATTGTGCATATCACATAGGAGAACAAAAGTAGATGATTATGGAGGCTTGCACCTTGCTACAATATAATCAAAACTCGACCAGCTTAGGGAAAATTGCTACTTCATTGTTTTCGCAAGAACACTAGGGAACCAAATCCACATTTTTAGGGATTTTGGAGGGAAGTACTCCCTTGAAGGAGGATTCTCCTCAAACATGTTTTGTATGAATATAAAGTGTAAACATATTATTTGGGATTCAAACTATAAGAGAAATATAGTCATTATCATAGGCCCGTGCCTATCATTTCAGTTGTTATGTTTCATGTATGAACACATTTGGAGGTTAATGAAAATAATTTCCTAGTTCTCAGTGTGATTTTCTTTCAAGGGAACTGAGTCTCCTTGGGTTAGGGCCCAACCTAATTGTTCAATCCCCTTTGTATATTTCCTTTGCATACATTTAGTATAATTATGATTTTCTGCAAGTCTTATTTATGGGAAAAGCATTGCCTTTGTAGGATTGATAGGGGTTCCTTACTGACGTGTGGTTATGTCCCTTGTTTTGATAATAACAAAAATATTTTTATTTATGCAACAATAAATTTCATTACAAATTTAATTCATCCTTTCCAATGACATTTTACTTTCTACAATTAGTGGACCTATGATCGTGGTTTAAACATATTTCTTTTATCAGTTATACATGTAATTTGATTGCAAATAGATGGTATTTATTCTAGGTTGAATTAGTATTTTTTCATGCATTTCCATCACTAACCTCACCACATTTCCACTTGCTACTTTACATATTTGAAAAAATTCAATAAGCTAAAATATGCCTAAGCAAGCTATGGGAAAACCAAAGTCTTGTTTCTTCCTTACATAAGTTGACTCATTGAGTGTACTTGAGCTTAGTAAGGTCCCATTTTCCCTTAAAAATGTTTCAACCACCCTTTACACCCTTCAAACCACTCCTAGACTTCATAAAGTTGCTTTTAGATGTTTCTTGTACCAAACCTAGTCATCCTATAGAAATATGCAGTTTGCCTTAAATCAACTCTAGAAATGCACCAAAAATTTGTCCATCATGCCTCAACATTAAAAAATTTCATTTAAACCTTGAATATGGAGTTTAGTGGATCAAATAAACCTTAGGAACTTTCCTTCGTAGATATAGTTTCTTCCTGCAACTGTATTTGATTTATTATGCACCATAAAGTGGGATTTATTTACTTTCAACATTACTGAAGTATTTTCTTTGTCTTCTTACAAGTAGAATAAAGTTTACTTTAGTAATTTACTTTCCTGCAATAGCATATAGTTTCTTTCTACAAGTCAAATTAGGGTTTCTTTCTATCATTTACTTGATTGCAACTAGATTAGGGTTTCCATTATGCCATTTAATTTCCTACAATAGAATATGAAATATTTGATTTATTTCCCTTCCAAAAAATTAGATTAGATTTATTTCCTTTTCATTGAGTTTTATAAAAATTTATTGTAGCATAGTGGTCTCTATGCATCTTTAATTCTCTTCACTACATCAAATCAACCTATGTAGAATACTTCCTACTATACATATAGTTCTAACACCTCTTAAGTTTTTTAAGAACCACGAGTTGATAGCTAAAGTTGATACCCTTAGTAGTTTCAACATTCTTGTTGCAATACTAAGGGCCATCACTATTTTGTGTTGTTGTTTTGGACGTGTCAATGTAGGTACTATTTTTAGATTTAAGTTGGTCCATTCTCATTTACTTTCCTAAAAAAAAAAATAAAAAAAAAATTCATCAACATTTGTGTTTCTAAAACACACAAAAATACAAAAATAAGGTGATTTATTTCATGCCTTATAGAGCTAGGGGTAACTCGGGAATTTATTTTCTTAAAACCCCCACTTCTAAAAACAATCAAACTTCACTTTTTGGCAACTATGGGCCTCCTAATCTATCTAAAGATGATTTAGAGGCCTTCTTGGGTGATAAATAAGAAATTTTTGAGGATCCTATAGGAGGAGAAGAACCTCCATAACCTATTGAAAATATGGCTAGAAATATGAAGCTTGAATTCTTTCCTATCAAGGAGATAAATTGGGAAGCTAAAATGAAAAATATTAGCCCCGATTATCTTACACACTTCCATGGAATGGATTTTGAGGACACGGATACCTTCATGTTTGAATTTGATGTAGTCTATAGGACATATGATTATACGTCTAATGGGTATAAGCTCAATTTATCTCCTTCTACCCTTAAGGATGTAGCCTTGTGTTGGTTAATGATTTTAGAATGAGGAAAAATTATTACATGGACCCATAATTAGCAAGAATTCAACACCAAGTGCAAGGAATATTGCAAAGCCAGGGACACAAAAGTTTTTTTATTTATTTTTTATTTTTATTTATTTTA
Organism: Pinus albicaulis; assembly: GCA_034641835.2. Lineage (NCBI taxonomy): Eukaryota > Viridiplantae > Streptophyta > Pinopsida > Pinales > Pinaceae > Pinus > Pinus albicaulis. The sequence continues at coordinate 951,785,595 of CM076575.1, read as the reverse complement.
TTTTTTTGTTTTTTTTTCCAGAATGACCTAAGGGAAAAATGAATCACTAAAAGCCTTTGAATTTATATTTAATCTATCCTATAGGAGTGCTAAATACACCCTTGATATGGATTTAATGAAGCTATTTTTTCTCTCTGGGTTTAGAGAAGAATTTATGGAGACCCTCAATATTTTTTCCAAAGGAAGTATTTATCCGCTAAATTATTAAGACATTAAGACAATTTCCAAAAACCACTCCCGAGATGTAAGAAAGAGAGGTAAATCAAACTAGGTTTTAGTAAATCATTCACCTTATATTTCAACCATTAATAATGAAATAGGAGGTATATTGGAGGATTTTAAAAGTGAAATATTACATGATTTTTCCTTGTAATGTATACAATGTAGATTAAGAAAAAATATGAGAAGGAAGATAAAAAATTAGCCTTATTCTTCCGTACATTCTCCAAGAGGAACCCTAGAAATGAGTTCCCATTATATGTTATAGAAATATGATCTGTTTGTGAAGAAAACCATTGAAATCGCAAGTGTCCATCTCTTCTAGGTATGAAAGTAGTGTATTGCTCGGTCCCTATAATACTAGTTTATCCCTTTATTATTATTGTTAGTGTAGCCCCCTTATTGTTATTTTTGTGCCCATGTAGTCCCCTTATTTTTATTATTATCCCCCATATAAGCCCACTATTATTATTGTTATGCCCTTACCTTGTTATTGTTATGCTGACCAGGATTATATTGTGACCCATTGGACTCCTATATATAGAAAGGAGGTTTTTTCATTTAAATCATAAAATAATTGTTCATTTATGTAATGTAAAGGATGTTTCCCCCTCGAAGAGACTAATTTCTAAGTCGTTGATCTATATTTTCTTCTATTTTTTGAGTTGGTTTCATAACATTTGGTATGAGAGCTTTGGATTCTAGGGTTTCACTACTACAAACATGCCATCTTGGAATTTTCGATATGAATGTTTGTCTACGAAGGTTCATAAGCAGAGAAAAAAACTCATTTGATCATAAATCCGAAGGAACTTCGTGTAAAAATTTCAGATCTTGGTTCGCTATATTTTCGGAGATATGATCTGATGAAGTTAGGGTTTTTGAAGGCTTAATAATTTCATCTCAAATAGGTGACTGAGGGAAAATTGTCATAACTTTCGTTTAAGACATCAAATTAGAATTATGTAAGAAGTGGCCACAAGTGAACTGACTGTAGTTTCTTGTTTATTTATTTCTCAGCCGAAAGTAAAAAAAAAAAGTGACACGTGTCATGCCATACAAGTTTTCTCTACTAAAATAGTCCATAATTAGGTCATTGTGGGAGATAGGGAATAAATTTACCTTGAAGAATCCAAATTAGGTCAGACCTATGGCATTGGAAATAAGACTCAGAGAGATAGTACAAGACTGAAGATCAAATCTCAAGGATCCAAAATTATAGAGATACATCATTTTCAATATTGAGCTCCTCAAAAGCAATAAAAAAGTGCATATTTGTTTTTAAAAATTGCACAAGTCTTGTTTGAAAATCATTTTGAAGTGATTCCAAGGGCATATTGAAGCATAGATATCAATATTGCATTCTATAATTCCCACCAAAAAAAATTCCACACCCATTAAGCCCTTAGAAGTCTCTACCATGACTCATGAAGAGTAATAAGTGCAACATAATATATAAAAATTACTAGACCAAGTGCAACAAATTGCGCTCTTGCAAAGAGTAACAAAAAATGAAATGGAAGTTAAGATGGATTGTTTGAAGAAAGACATGGGTGGATTGAAGAAAGGTGTGGAATCTCATATGGATGGTTTGAAGAATGGAATGGAAGCTAATATTAATGGTAAAGAAGAGAAAATGAAAGGCAACATGGAAGACATGAAGAATGGTCTAAAATAAGACATGGAAATTTTGAAGGAAAGTTTTACAAAGTTACTAGTACAATAAATTATTCCTAATGGTGAAATGGTAGTGGATGAAACTCATGATGAGAACAAAATAAATGTTAATCATGATTTCATAGACTCTAATGTTGGATTTAAGACCCACCATATTCCAAATATTGATATGAGGAAGTTTGATGGCAAGGATCCAGTAACATGGATATTGCAAATGGAGCAATATTTTGATCTCCATAATGTAAAAAACACACAAAAGGTATGCATTGAAATTTTATATTTAGAAAAAAACACATGTGTATGGTATTGATGACTTTTGTCTCATAAAAAAATTGTCACTTAGTCAATTTTTATAGAGGAAATGATAGCACATTATGAGGATACAAAGAGAAACATGTTCTTTAGGCAATTGATAAATATAAAACAAAAGGGTTCAACGGTGGAGCACATTGAGGACTTCCAAAAATTGAATATAAGGGTAACTGATATTCCAGAGGAACACATGATTGATTTCTTCATGGGTATTTTAAAGGATAACATCCAACATGAGGTTCGCCTTTGGGAACCTGATTTATTGGAGAAGGCATTCAGGTTGGCAAGAAAAATTGAAAGCAAAATTATGGCAACAAGGAAGCCTGGCACTTACAACAATAAAGATGGAAGTGTTTCTAATCCTATACTTCCACAACCTACAAGGTTGACACCACAACAATTGGAAGAAAAAAGAGAAAAAGGGGTTTGCTACAATTGTGATAGAAAGTACACTAAAGGTCATAAGTGTGCTGAGAAGAAATTATTTTACATGGATTGTGAAGAGGAGGAAGAAAAGGAACAAGAAAATTCAAAAGAAGAGGATATACACCATGAACCAACCCTAGAGGAAGAAGAAATGAATCTGACCATATCCTACAATGCATTGGTAGGAATTACCACTCCTCAAAATTTCAAGATAGAAGGACATATGAAGAAGAAAAATGTAATAGTGTTGATTTATTTAGGTAGTACCCATAATTTTATTCATTGTAAGGTAGCCAAGGAGTTGAGTTGCTTCCTATACCCAACACGAGAGTGTCAAGTGGTGGTTGCAAATGGAGGAACTATAAATTGCTCTGGAAAGTGCCATAATATCAATCTAACCATGGGGGAATATGTATTGAATAGTCCAGTGCTCTCCATCCCAATGGGTGGTGTTGATGTTATACTAGGAGTACAATGGTTATAATCTTTGTGGACGGTAGCTTTTAATTTTCAAGAACTTTTCTTGATTTTTTTTTTAGAAGGAAAGAAAGTTGAATTATGCGGTATTGTAGGGAATTTGAGAAAGATAACCAGCTCTAATGTCATGACAAAGGTTCCGAATAAATAAAAATGAGGCTTAGTTACAAAATTATGCTCACTAAAGGTTCAAACATCAAAATCATCTATTTCTGCAGATCTCCAAAAAGTCTTAGACAATCATTCCAAGGTATTTGAGACTCCCAAAGGACTCCCACCTATTCGTAATCATGATAATGCTATTCATTTGATTCCAGGAAGTGTTCTTCCAAACATCAGGCCTTACAGATATCCTTATGCTCGAAAGAGTGAGATTTAACGTATGGTTGTAGAAATGCTAGAGGTTGGTATAATTCAACCTAGTCAAAGTTCTTTCTCTACTCCAATAGTATTGGTGCAAAAGAAGGATGGATCATGGTGTATGTGTCCTGATTATTGGTGATGAGCTCCATATTTAGGTATAATTGTAGGGTTTAATTGTCACCTTGTTAGCCTTATTAAGTCTGTATTTCTCACATGAAATTATTTTATGGTCTTACGTTGCTAGTTTAGATGATTATTATGGCTTTTCATACTTTGAATTCCTAGCATGAGTTAAATACAGGATAATCACGAAGATATTTCACTTTTTATAAATATTTTGCAATTAAAGCTTAGAGTAGACAAGAAGGAGATATTTTAGGGGGATTTCCCACCTCCTTAACTCCAAAAGGTAGCCAAGGGATCTTCAAGATTCCCTCCAACAACTCGAAATCAAAGATGGCCAAGCAAGTGGGAGGTCAAGTGCACCAAAGCTCCACTTATTTTGCAGTCAAAGAGGACACATCACCTACTTTTTAGGGAGTTGTTGGTAGCTACCCTCTAGGTTAAATAGAGTTGACCAAGATCTCATTAGGATTCAAACTTTGAAGGAAGCTAATAGACTCTTATCTCTTGTAAGAGGTTTTTGAGAATTTTATGATTATGTAATGTTACTATTTTCTGCAATAAGATGAGTATTCATATTGTCCTTCACTGATTTAGTTTCATAGGGCTAGTCTTGTGGGTTAGGGCCCAATCCATTGGCCTTAGTCTCTCTTGTGTATTCATGCTTATTTTTATGTCATTGTAGCTAGTTTGATTTATGAGTTTTTAGCTATTTTGCTTACATTTCAATTTATTTTTCTTATTTTTCCTCCATTTGTCTTTTTTTGTAGTTAACCTTTTATAAATTTTGGTACAATAAACGCTAAACTCAAAAAGATATGTGTCGGGCCTTCCTCTCTCATCTCTTTCATTGGAGCTTGAGGAGGGCAGACCTTCCCCACAGGCCAAATTTTATATTTAGTTTATGATTTCTTGGAAATAATAGTTAGGGTGTTGTAGTGTCATGAAAATGTCTAGAATACTGAGTTATATTTCTGTTTGAAGGCTAGAGTAGGTTTCCTTTCCAAATTCAATTATCTTTTCCATTTCCTTCATCATGAATTTTCCAATGTTTGTTGCATGACCATGTAGTTTGCTTGCAATTTCAAGCAACACAACAAATGAGGACTTCACCAAAACCCTTAGTTTCATTTTTCACCCATCATCAACCTTCTTTCCATCAAATCACCATCAACCCGATTTTTTAGATTTTTCACCTTCACACCGTGACCAACCCTAGAAGTGACAGATGGGAATCTCAAGAGGTTCTGAGCTTGGTCAAAGGTTTTTCCACCTTCCATTCACCAAAAAACACCTTCATTCCACCTCCCCTATGATTTTCTCCACCATATTTGGCCTCAAATTTCCCTCACACCATTTCTTGTAGAAATTCAGGACTTTCCTGTAACACTATAGGAAACCTGTAGCAACACCTGTAATAGCACCAGTGGGCCTCTCCTTAGGCCTTGAAATCATCATCCACCTCATCCATACCTACCAAAACCATCTAGACACCTTCATCCCTACACCCATGAGTTCAAAGCCTTCCTAAACCACCTTAGCGCTTTCTCCTCCTTGCTGCAAAACAATGCATTTACTAGCATAATTAGGTCATGTTTAGATGCATGAGTAAAAGAATGATAGTTAAAACATGAAGTATATAGAGTGTGTTTAGCCATTTGGCTCAATAATGTGTGATTAGGTTAGTCTTCTTTCTAAAATTTCAATTCATCATTTTTCTTCATGAAAGATTCCTAGTTTGCTTCCATTTATTTCCATAGCTTAATTTGTAGATTTCTTCCATTGAAAAGTAGTTAGATGTGCTTTCTTGCTGTAAAATATTTCTTTGATTTTTGATAGAGTAATAGATTTGAATCACTTATAGACCTAGGTCTAAATTTAGAAGTGTGACAAATTAATTCAGAAACCCTAGAAATAACACCATTTCATGGGACTCAAAAGAGGATGACATGAATATAATGCATTTTTTGTGTATATAGAACTATCACCTCCAAGTTTTTATCAACCCCGAGTTGATAAATTAAAGTAAAGTAGCCTTTGGGAAATGCAACATTCTTGGAGCAATACCAGGCGTTACCACTTTTTGGCGTCGTTGCTAGGGAGGTGTCTAGTAGATGCTTTAATTTTCTTTTAGCATTCCTTTCTGCTTTAATTTTACATTTTGTTTCAAAAATATTGAAAAATACAAAAAAATATGATTTTCATGCCTCATAGGGGTAGGGCTAGTCAAGGAAATTTTTTACCAAAAATCCCCACATCCCCAAATAGTCACCATTCACTCTTCATCAGTGTCTGTGAGGTTGAGCACATGATAGGTGAGCCTTTTGAAAATTTATAAGAAGCTATTGGGGAAGAAGAATAACTAGTTTCACTAGAGGAACCTACTTCACCTATTCAATCCATGGCTAAAACTAAAGCCCTGGGAGTCTTTCCCATTAGAGAGATAGATGGGAAAACTGAAATGAATAACATCAACCCCTCAACCCTTCCACATTTCCATGGACTTACCTCTAAGGATACTGACACATTCATATTTTTATTTTTTATTTTTTGTAGGACCTATGACTATGCCTCAAATGATTAAAAGCTGAATCTATTCCTATATACCCTTAAGGATGTAGCCTTGCATTGGTTCATGGGTATACCTAGGAACATCATCACTACCATGGCACAGATGCAATAGGTCTTCAAAAATAAGTGCGGAGACTACTGTAGGTCCAAGGAAACTAAACATGAAATATTCAAGATGACTCTAGAGCCTTATGAATCCCTATAGGACTATGAAGAGAGGTTCCGGTTAAACTATAAAAGATTCAATTGTACCCTTGATCTCGAATCACTTAAATTATTACTTCTCAGAGGAAATAGGGACGAGGTGATAGAAACCCTTAATATGTTATCAGGAGGACATATCTACTAGTTGCCTTATGAAACAATCAAAATTTTCTTTAGGAACCATTCTAGGGCAACTAGGAAGAAAAGCAGAGCTAGCCAAATTATGACCATGTAATATCCCAAAAGGGAGAATGAAGTAATACTAAAACACAATATAAGAACTGCAGCAATGTAAAAAATTAATCTAAAGACAATATTATAATGTACAAAGAATCTGAGACATTTTATTATGTGGAGATGGATTATAGTTACAACAATGTACAAAATATAAGGTAATCTAGGCAAGGAGATGGCCTATAATGACCCTGAAAGCATGCTACAACAAGCACTATGTAACTGGAGAGCTGCAGGAAGAAATACTACAATGTACCTTTAGTAGATAATGAACATGTGACTGTTGGATGAAAAGGAAATGCATATATATGGAGCTCAGGAGCTCTGATGATGCCAAGATTCAAGATATCGCCAATGTGATGGAAACCCAAGGTAACCCAGAAAGGATTTTCCAAATCTATGAGTTTGGAAAATCACCCTCCTAAGGTTTGATCCCTTGACTGGTGGGTTATGCAGATATGAATCTAGATCCAATGCAAAGATGGCTGAAATATTTTATACAAATAGATCTAAGCTTTTAGGGTTGATCCCTCCTTCAGGTCTCCCAGCTAGAAGCTTGAGATCTTGTCTCTTCTTCCTCTATCTCAAAATGCAGCAACTGAATATGCAGCTACTGAAGAAACTACGATGTATAAGAGGGAGAGACTCAATGCTTGCTAAAATGGGATGCAATAAGCTCTATTCTGATGTAATTGATGATGGAAAGATGAGGGGATGATCCCTCACAGGATTCCTAGCTAAAATTCTAGAAACTTCCTTCCTCCTATGGATCTGTAATGATGGACTGTGCAATCCTTGATGGGATTGCTGCTGATAGGAGGTCAATAAATTTTGGCCTGATGCCAAATATTAAATGAAGCCTTGGGAATTCTTATGTTGAATCCCAATGTGATAGGAATAATCCTTCACTGGTTCTCCAGCTGAAATACTTAAGACAACCTCCTCCTCCCAAATAGATCTTTAGAAATTGCATAATTCCTGAAGGTATGCGTTCTATAGAGAGTGGAAATAGTGTGGTACCAATGCCTGATGATGAATGGCAGCTCAGAATAACCTTCCCAGAGTAGGCACAGAAGTCCCCCATGGGTAAGGGTGGGATTTGTACTCAGAAACACCCTCTGCTAAACAACATTGTAGACTTAGCTAAACAGCTCAAGCATGCATAGAAATGTTCTAAGCCAAATCCAGATCTAAATAGATCAAAGAATAATCCAAGTATCCAAATCTGCCTTCTATTGTGCCTTCACCTTCATTATATAGATCATGAGCCTTCCATAGCCTAGGCCCACTCCAAAACTGCACTTTACTTGTGGACATAAGTCTCCATGGTTGACTGCACTATTTCTCCATGTCCTCCATCATCTTCACATGGGGTGATCACCCTCTCCATTATGTGTGCATTAAATGCATCACTTTCAAAAGGAAAGCTCCAACTCACAAAGTGTACCTCCATCCCATGCTACATGAAGTAAAGAGAGGCTCTTCATGCCTCCTTCCTTAGCCCTGTTGGCCTTGTTGGATCTAAGCATCATTCCAACATTGTTCAAAAGAAGAGATAGAGACATATGGGTAGACAAAGGTGTCAAACCATATTCTCCCAATAGTAACCAATGCAACAATGCTCCCTACTGCCACACTACACCATAAAAATACCAAGTATGGTGTCCATACTCTCCAAGCAAGAGCCAACAAAGGAATGGTTCTTGCTGCCATCCTCCAACACTATCATGAAAAGTGGGGGAGTATGTAGGACCAAAGTCCCACAATAAAAGCCAAAGCAACAAGATGCCTTGATTCTTCTTCACATCATCATGTGATTCATGGAGTAAAAACAACATATTGAAGGAAATATGGAATGTCATATTAGCCCAATACAAACAAACTCCATTATCACACATCATGAGAGTATTATGCCATATTACAAAAAATACAAAACAAATAAACATGGGAGATGTCATGTGATGGACAAACTCTCTCAACCAAAGTGAACATTCCTTCTTTTGTTTCATTCTGTCATTGATACACAAGGCGTGTGTCAAGGAAATATGAGCTATTGGGTGGTAACCATGCTCACCCAAGAGCAACCAGCATAACCATGCCTCCTTCTTAATTACATGAGTGATTTTCAAGGCATGGATCAAAGAATTAGGAGCCTTTGGGTAGTAACCAAACTCACCCAAGAGAAGCCAGCGTAACCAATCTTCTTGATGGCCCATGTAATATATCTGCAAGTGGTCATGCAATCCCTTTCTTATAATCCTCACCCACTCATCCCAATATGGATGATGAATGATGTTCTGCATAAACATGGTATCCTCCCTTTGTATAATACCATCCACCTTAAACTGATGAATAAATTTTCACTCCATGAAATGTTGAAGTGCACCTCCAATGAGACCTCTCCATGAGATCTTCTTCTCATCAATGGCCCTCCGAAACCCATGAGGTTCTGGATTTGCTGTAGGTAGAATTTTCTCTTTGAGTTGTTAGATGCTCATAAAGAAAGTGTCATCTGTAAAGGAGAAAATATTCCTTATCTCAAGATGTCTACCATCTATCATCCTTACCTCCAGTGCTTCATGAGTGAAGCTACCTTCAGAATGCTCCAACAGTAATGGGGCCCTCTCATCACCACTGCTACAAAGTCACATTGTTGTAGATATGCATGGTGATACATATGTTGTCTCATGGCAAGGCACAATGCTGAGCTCATAGCCAAACATTTTTTGGCTCGAGGGGTCTTGACCCAGGTTCGGAGGTTAAGGTTTGCCAACAAACCCTATACTTCTGGCCCTTTTGGTAGTGACCCACTTGTGTAAGCAAAAGTGTCACCCGAAGTAGTATGGGAGGGTGCTGTAACTTGGTTTCCGCACCCTGAGAGAGAGTAGGTAAGTCAAGCAGATTTGCATTCGTAGCTTATTGGGTTCACATAAGACATATCTGTTCACAAGTTTGTTAACAATATAACAGAGCTATAGATCTAGTCAATATCGTTGCATCCACGTGCGTATCAACAGTTATCATAACGCATCATTAACAGATTACAGATATACTGTAACCTAGACAGATTCGTATCATAATAGATAACAGATAACACAATTGTATTCTAGTTCTAACAAAGCCCAAAGGTTCGTATCAACAGTAACACATCAGATCCAATAACACAGGGCTAATTTAATTATATCCGCATATATTAGCATTAAAAACCCAGTACAATCCAAACACAACCTGCACACATAGCCAGCAGGGTAAGCACATAGTAGGACCAAGGATCTCCATGCACACAGCCAGCAGGAGTCCTTACCCAAACGACCCAACCACAGATCTAATAATTTTCACTTAGCATCAGACTTAATTCTTCTCTACCTTAAGACTCAAACTATTCATCTATTTATATCGACTTAGCCTACACTTCCAATGGTCCGCAAACCATGGTTTGAGGACTCTTGGTCTACCCTTGACCCATTACAATGCATTCGGGGCTTTGACCCACCCTAAAACCCCTATGTTAGACTAATTAAGACGAAAAATATACAAAATTGTACAAAATTCATAGCTTTAGGGGATCCTATTCCAACCGTCCCCCAAAAAAATCTTATGACTCATCCCGAGTCACTCTGGTCACGGGGTCTCCACCTGTTCCTGCAATAGCCAGATCGCCTCAACTAGTGGGGGTAGCACTCCTTCACTCTGAGCAGCATCGTTCTGAGAAATATCCACCAAATTTTGTGAATTTGGTTCCTCTGTCGCAGCTGTGACGCTTTCCAGAGTTTGGTTCAATTGCTTAACAACGACATCAATATCCTGAGAGAGCTTGAGGGATTCATTAGCCCATGGCTTAAGGCAGTCACTGAGAGTCTTCTTTTTCTAGAGGAGTTCGTCGATATCATCTTGAAGGGCATGGCTAGTTTGTAGTCATGCCAATCATTGAGCAGGAATTAGAGTAGGCATAGTGGCTTCCAGCTGCTTGAACACTTCTTCCTTCTGTCGCAGGTCCTGATTGATTTTACATAGGATCGGGTCACACTGCACCTTGGTACATAACTGCATGGTTGTGTCTAGTAATTGGGAACCCTAAGCAATCTGTCCTGTAATCAAATTCATGGTTGCCATAGCCAGCGCAGCTTGGTGGGCCCGCACCTCCGGTGGTGTCTCTGGCTGCAACTTGGCCTACAAGTTTGTGATATGTTGTTCCATCTATGTTTTGACTGCCTGGATCTCGGTCCTTGAGGCCCATAATGCTGCGACCAACCCCTAAATCTTGGCCTGGGGGGTGGAAGAGGCTATAATATCTTCGGAAATTTCCATACAGAGCCTACTAATGAGGATTTCCAGCTCTGGCTGCGCAGTGGTGAGGGTACATGCAGCCTGTACCTGGGAAACTTCAGCATTTTTTTCCTCAATTGTCTGTTCAAATACACTCAGCTGCCGGTGCACTTGATGGTCATAGTGTTGAATTTATTCGAACAAGGAGGTGTGGAGAACCTGCAATGATTCATGTGGCAACCTGGCTAGATCTAACTGTACCTATGCACAGGCCTAGACTTTCACTCCCAAGTCGGGTGGACTTATCACGAGGGCTACGCCTGGCAGGGAACAGAGGCGGATTTTCAATGTAACAAGTGTTGCACTGCTACTTGTTGAGGCCATGCTTACTTGAATCATACTAGTTTGCAATGTTTCCATCTTCAGTTGTAGAGCTTGGAACTTAGCTTTAAGTGTGTTGACCATGGCTTTCTACTGCTCTTCCAGAGCCAACCATTTTTCTTCTACAGTCAAGGTAATCGCATCTGCAATTTTCTCAAGGTCCTCTTCAGTCAGTGTAACCACTTCATCACGTTCTAGTTGTTGGGAGCGCTTCTTCTTCTGTGGCCCCTTAGTAGGGTCACCCGTGTACTTTGTTCCTCAAGGGGAGTCAGCACCTCCTACCTCATGTCCTTCGGTACCGAGATCCTGCTATGCATCCTTCTGCACTGTTGCTTCTATGCCTTTCCATGTACTCTTACCGGGCTGTGAACCTCTATACGATGTGGCTTCAGCGCCCTTCCCCATGCTTTTTCTCAGTCCTCTGGTTTCTTTTGTGATGATAGGGGGGTAACCTTCATGTTTCTTGTTCCTTTTGTGCCCTTCGCACCTGTTTTGAAGCCTATCTTCCAGTGAGGAGGCTATTGTGAAATTAAACGGTCAATTTCTTCATCGACAACCATATAGGGGAGCGAAGTCCATGCAGGATCCTTGCAGCCTTGGATTTGGATCGTAGATAACTGGTGACAGACACAGCCGAGAGTTGATAGTTGGAACGAGCCCACTCTGAAACAACACCCAGAAGACTTGGTTGTCCTCGATGCATTGTGCATCCTTAGAGTCCCACAAGTTTGTATATCGAGCCTCCTCGCACATTTCTAGGTGAGCTCAGGGAGGACTGATACCTTCGGTGCTTCCCAGGTGACCAACGCAATGAGAAGAAGTAACTAGGAATAAAAAAATGCTCGTCCCTACTCCTTGGATTCATAGACACTGGCCAAAAACTCATTGCACAAGTACTGGGACCAATTGAAGCAAACTCCTTTCTCGCGCCGGCCTACCAACTTAATTACATATGCAGGGACGGAGGCCACCTGGCATTTTTGCATCATCTTTCATGCCAATAGCAGGGTACCCAACTGCATACCAGGGTCGTTGGTGGATTTGATCATGAAACTGTGATTGTTCCGCTCCACATGGTAGGTTTTGCACATGTGTTCAATGATCTCCCCTTCAAACTTCTTACCAACGTGCAGCAGAGGGTCCTACCCTTCCATGGGAAGACCAATAATTCGATGAATGAGTGCAACATCGATGGGGATTCGATCCTGGATCCATAAGCACCCATCATGGCCAGGGTGAGCAACTGACGTACCAGACGGTCTGTGATATTGTAGTGGCCGAAGTGCGACATCCTTAGCAGGTTTAAGAGCCTAGACCCTGCCAATATTCATAACAAGCACATGGGGACAATATTTATCCCATCGTCTTCCTGTATTTTGTTAAGATATAATTTGGGTGCCAACTCAGGGAAGGCCTCCAAATTGGCCAAGTCATGATCATCAATTTTCACCTCATGGAGCCTTCCAAAGGGTTTGCCAATGACGGGGACCTCACCCAAGGTCAGCGGCATCTACAGGTAGGTGTATAGGCCATCGAGACTCTTCGATGTGCATGTGGAGGGCTTGTAGAGCCGAATAAAGGGTGGTAGCCAATTGATAGGTTTAGCCACCTGGGCTTCTTCTTGAGCAGGAAAAGGTTGCTTTTCTGGTTTGGGCGAACATGCCTGGGGCGCCGTTCGCAGGGAATTTACATTTCGTGGGGAAATACGGGGCTTCACCCCAACCCATTTCGCAAGTTTCCCCGACCCCTACACTTTTCCTTTCCCGTTATTCTTTGCTTTTCTTGATGTAGATATAACTTCCTTGGCTTCTGGTTCGACGTCCACTACTTCCTCGGACTCCTGTTCCATCGAGGCCACCGGTTATGAGGCTTCAGCAGGATTAGTGGCCATCATTCTGGCATAGAAAATGAACTACGGGTTGCTACTGTTAGAGGGTGTAGGATGCTCAGACATGAAAGGGATGCAATAGTCACAGAAACTCTTACAACACAAACTTGTTAAGGATAAACACGCCAGGTACAAACTATTCAAGCGATAAAGAACCCTTGTCTAATATATCCTTCTCATTTTATAGCCTTTGAGATCAATCAAAGGTTGGGTAGACCTTACTTGGAACTTACCATCAAGTAAACTGTAAAACATCTTCGGAAATAACCTCATTAAATGCTGGCTGCCTGCTCCTTTCAAAGGTAACTTTTTCTTTTTACCCGATTTTACTGTTCCAACAGCTAGTTTTCGTACCTTTTGTGCGCCTAGCGCACCCCCTGCACTCCTAGCACACCTCTGCGCCTCCAGCGTGCCTTCTGCACTCTGAAAATACTCCTACGCCTTCAGCGCACCCCTCCGAGCTTCCAAACCTGCGGCTACTCCCTATGCCTATCATGGTACCTTTCGTTCTTACCTTCCTTGGTGGGCATACCCCACTTCATACAACTACTCTGGCCATATAGTTATTTTATCTAATACGGTTTGAGCCGGTTTCCATTGACATAGCCAGGTAACATATCACCATGCAGGGTGGCTAACCAAACAGCTCCAACATCCATGATTTCTTTAACTATATAGGACCCTAGCTAGTGCTGTTGGAACTTCTTAGGGTGTTTCACAAACTGGCTATCATACAGTAGGACTAATTCGTCCTCCGCAAAGGTATTTTGATGAATATGTCGATCATGCCATGCCTTATCGTGATCCTTCTTAACCTATTGATGGAAATTAGCAATGAAATGATCTTCCTCTAAAGCCACAAGTTGTGCTAACAGCTCCTCCATGATATCAGGCTCCGCCATATTCATAAAGGCTGTCATGCATAGGCTAGGAATAATGTATTCCATGGGCATAATGGCCTCCTTGCCATAGACCATCCTAAATGGTGTTTTCCCTGTCAACTTCTTACAGGTGGTTCGATAGGCCCATGAAACAGACAGGATGTGCACATCCTAGTCACTACAATGGGCGTTACAGACCTTAGTCAGTGTGTGTTCCAAGAATTTATTAAAAGCTTCGACCGCTCTGTTTGCTTGGGGATGATATAGAGTGATTTTTGCATGATGGATCCAAAATTATTTCATGAAGTCCTGGATCGTTTTATTAACAAAATGCGTACCCCTATCTCTCATCAAGATTTTCAGACATCCAAATCTGGTCAGAATCTTCTCAAAGATGAAGTGCGCAGTGGTATTTGTAGTGCAATCTTTCACCGCTTGTGCTTCAGCCCACCTGGTTACATAATTAGTGGTAGTGATAATGTAATGCGTACCTGTCTTATTTCTAGGTGGATTGATAGGTCCTACAAAATCAGTGGCCCATTTTTCAAATGCTTGCAGGGCCATTTGTAGTTGAAGGGGCATTTCATCTCTGTGTGACAACCTTCCTGTTTGTTGGCATGTATCGTAGGATTTACAATAGTCACAAGAGTCATTATGCAGGGTAGGCCACCATAATCTAGCTCTCAAGATCTTTTGCACTATCAATTTCCCTGCGTAGCGACTTCCTGCTACCCCGTTGTGGGCTTCTGCCAAGATAACATGCCGTTCATGCTCCAAAACATACCTTCACAGCGCTTCATCAACTCCCATCTTATATAGATGACCTGTGATGATGGTACAATCTTCAGGGCAGGTTACTAGCTCTTTCTTCTATTGTACCGAATACTCTGTAGGCGACATGCTGTAGTCAGGAACTGAATGATGTTGGCGAAGTGTTCATCAACTATCTTAATAGAAAATAGCTGTGCATCAAAAAATCCTTCTTCCAGGTTGGTCGGTTCCTCGCCATTCTCAATTTGGGACAAGTGATCCAGCTCGACATTCAACTTCTTGGGCTTGGCAATGATCTCGAAGTCATATTCCTGAAATAGCAGAAGCCATCGGCAAATTCCCCCCCCCCCAACATAGGATTATTCACTAGGTACTTCAAAGACGTGTGATCTGTAAACATTTTGAAATGTCCTCCTAACCGATAGTGTTGTTACTTCTACAATTCATAGACCATGGCCAATCCCTCCCACTCCGTAGTGGAGTAGTTGCGCTCTGCACCAGAGAGTTTCCTACTAGTGAAAACAACAATATTATCAATGTCCCTATCTCTAGGCTACGTAAGGACTGCTCCCAAGGCGATCCCTAATGCATCTACATGAACATGGAATACCTTCTCCCAATCAGGAAAGATAAGAATAGGTGCAGAGACCATATTCTCCTTGAGTAGCTCAAAGCTTTTTTGGCATTTTTCATCCCAAAAAAATGAAACATCCTTTTTAAGCAGGTTTTCCATTGGTGCTATGATCAGCACGTATCCTTGAATAAACTTCCTGTAGTAACCAGTATGTCCAAGGATCAAATGCAATTGTTTCTCAGTTGTAGGTACTACCAGATTTATGATAACTGTGGCTTTTGCAATGTCAACCATCAACCCCTATCGGCAAACTATATGTTCGAGAAAGATTCCGAAGGGTACGTAGAATATGCACTTCTTGATATTTAGGGAAATCTGGTGTTTTATACAGGCATCTAACATCATGTGCAGGTTTGAGACATGCTTCTTCACTAAGCCGACGATAGTCCATTCATCAAAGTACACCTCCAAAAACTTGTGGATGAACTCTTTGAACACTGCGACCATCACCCGCGAAAATATGGTAGGGGCATTCTTGAGCCCAAAAGGCATGACAGTATATTGAAAGGATCCCCATTCAATAGAAAACGTAGTTTTGCTATGATCTTTAGGTGCGATTCTGATTTTATGGTAGCCCTAGAATCCATCTGTAAATGAGTACGCTTCCTTCCCTCCTATTGTACCTTAAGAGACAATTCCCTAGCTGTGAAAAGAAATTAGTGCTTAAGCCATTTATATGATTATGTCACAGAAATATTTGTATTTGTTTAACCACCCTCAAATATTTATCATTAAACCCTCAAATATCAAATATTATGAATGTCTCACAATGCTATCATTTGCTGATGTTGAATGAAATGACCAGAAGAAAATGAAAGAAAGAAGCCCAAACTGATATGTTGTTACACATAATATATCACCTCAAACTCCAGAATAATAATATGAAGGAAATAGTTAAAACAAAGGAGCACCAATTAAGGATTTTAACTCTTGCTTACATAAGTAAAATGAGACCTGCAGCTCATTACTTCATCTTATTCAAAGATAGAAAACATAAAATGTGAACTTGAAGACATATCAACATTAACAGATGCCAGAAACTTGCTTTTAATTCATTAATCATTTTAAATCTTTGAGTACAAAAATTGCAGTCTGAAGGTCCAAAACTCAGAACCTTTCTACTCATTAACTATTAAATTAAATACAATAAAAAGCAATTTGTAACTGCTATAACTGATCCTAACTACCTCAAATTCTTAAGACTTCATAGGCTCTCTACTACATACCATCAAAACGTCTTATTACAATTACATCATCTTGGAAATAGTAGAATTACATAAATATTAACACCATAATCTATATGCTGAATGTGAATTGGCGATGATGCTGCTACATTTCCTGGATCAACTGATTTGTGTTTCTTTGAAGTTAAAGGATACTTTGGAAAATCCATCGTCCAAGCTCTGCATTTATGGATCTTTAAAGCCCTATAGTTGGCTTTCTCTAACTTTAACTGATTAATCACTTTTCAAAGCATATTCTCTGCCTTCATTGCCATTGCATTAGTCTTTGTCAGGTCATTCACATTTAGTTGACCTGTTTGCATATGTAGGTTCACCTTGTACAAAAATGGGATTTTCTTCACATCTACAGTAAAATTTACAGTATTGAAATTTTTAGAAGAACCAATTGACATATCTAAAGGATGTGATAGGGAAATTTTGAATTGATCTTTCTCAAGATCCATTGCAGTTGGAAGTGTTGTCTGGTCTGGAGCTATTTGATATTCGGCTTGGGCCTCCATGCTTGCTTTCATCTTTTGGTTTCTCTCCACAATTTGGGCAAACACTTGTTTAATCAGAGGCACTTTTTCATGAGTACTCTCATGTCTCCTGGGTGAAGAAGGAACATTTTGTTCCTCTCCCAATTTTAAGGAAAAACCAGGTTGAGTATATACAGGCTCTTCATTAAATTTTTCTCTCTTCTCAGCTCCCTGATCCTAATATTCTAAATCAACCACTATCTCTTTGCCTCTTTTACTTGATTTTTTTGATATGACACGAGTCTAAATATTTGAACCTATTGAAATCATAACACCTTTACTTGCCATCTTCTCTAGATCTGGCCTTCTTTCATGAATGAAAGTTGAATACCCATTATCAATTCTTCTACTAGAAATAACACTGTGAGGGTCATAAGCCCACTTTTCTCCTATCAGCAAGTGCATCTCATTTAGAATTCTAGTAACTTCTTCAAATTCTTGTCTCATATTAAATATGAAAGGACCTATAGTCATGAGCAGTTTGAACATATGCCCCTTTTTCATGGGCACGAAGTGAATTTGATCAACATTTAGACTTTTCCGAACAAACTCCAAAGAAAATAACCTCATAGGTACAAACACTGGAAGCCTATAAGGCTTAATACTAGCTCCATAAAGTCTAATTTCGGAATAATCCTAAAAAAAAACCAATCTCCAAATTCACAGTTTTCCCCCAAATGCAAGAACTCTTGAGCTTTGGGTAAGAAACAGGGGGGAGGAATTCCATTCAAAACTTTATATGCAATTGACATGAAATAACTGGAAAAATCAAACTAACTACCTTCATTTTGTTCTCTTCTCACTATATCTGTACAAAATACTACTGATTTCCTCTTCTTATTCATATCCATAATATTCAGACCCAGATGCATGAATTCATCTACATTTTGATATAATAATAAGTAAACAATTAATGAAGGAAACCTGAAAGAACCTGTTAATGATAAGCTCATGAGTTGCGAGTTGACAACTTCTTTCCAATAGGATGTAATATCCAGCACCATTCCTGGCTTCATCATCATGGAGAACATCCCCAATATTGATTTATCCACTGTACTATCATCATCTTTTCCCAGAATTTTTGCAATGCTGCTCAGCACTGGCTTAACCTCAATATCAAAAATTTCCATAGGGAAATCTTTACTGTCAGGTTGAAACTATTGCATGTTAGGCTTTAGAAAATGAATGAACTAATTAAAATCTTGACCTGCAAGGCTATCATAATACACTACCAAAGAATCATCAGAGAATTGGACATATGATTCTGACTCAGGGTAACAAAGGGCTTGGCGAATTAACTGGTGAGACACTTGCAAAACATTCTCCCCCTAACAATTCATCATGAAACATTTCCCAGGATACATAATAGATACTAACAAATATATGAATTTAGGAAAAAGATGGGTTTTGGGAGTACATGCAGACAACACACCAGTTTTTTCCATGGCAATATAGACTGGGGAGGCCTTATCATTTAAGAGGACTTGCTGGTAAAAAGGAAGGTGGACCAGGGAACAATCAGTGTCTTGGATATCCTTCTCGGTATCCATGAGAGGGATATGAATAGCAGAACCTGATAGGGATGAGCGCTTAGCCATGATTTGGAGTTAGGATAATGGACGACTTACAGGGTGGCCAATTCTTGATAAGGTGATAGAAAATTGAGCAGAACGCAGCACAAACAAATTTCAAACAACAGCTTAATCGAAAACGATTTCGAAAAGAATGAGAATTGAATTTAAATAGGTGGTGCGGATTTGAACTCAAATGATGATAAGACACGCGAACAGACCGTTAAGAACCTTTGATGTGGAAGACAACTATAACCAGCTCAACATCTTACGTCACTGCAGGGGGGCTCGAGGTACGAAGAATTTGTTTGGCTTGTGCCCCCGCAATAAATCTCCACCGCTCATCTGTGTTACTCCCGTAGTCAACCTAGTCAACTGTAGAGGCACCCTCCATATTAACTCGTGTGCTGCTAGTGCCTGCGGGTTGAGTCTTTTGCTCGGTGTTCAATAAATCATCGCATCCCGCTCGATGAAATAATCGACAGTTAAACTTTAATTTGGGACCCACTTTCATGAAGCTTAAAATTATTTAAATATTTAACTTCAATACATCGAGAAGAAATATTTTTATGCTAAAGTATAAAAACTGTAATACTTTAACATATTTTAATAATTTTCTATTTTTTTTATTTTTTTTTCAAAATTGAAAATAAAAATATATTACAAATGATCCACAACACTTCCCACATTGTCAAGGATTTCTTCTATGAATGGCATGGGAAAGAGATCATGTACGCAGGCATCATTCAGTTTACGTAAGTCCACACAGATCTGTATTTCTCCCTTCGTCTTTTTCTCTTGAACCACCATCGAACTTACCCAGTTCAATTGTTCGAGCGGTCTGATGATACCTGTGGTGAGCATTTTATCGATTTCTTCCTTGATATTTTGCTTATACTTAGGATTCAGTCAATAAGGGCGCTGCTTCACAGGGCACACATCTAGTTTTAACATGATGCGCATGACCCCTAGGTCCCCTGTGATCCCCTTAAGCTCTGAAGACTTCATCGGGAATAAGTCCTGATATTCTGTGAGTAGTTCTGCAACTTTTCCTACTGTATCATCATCCCAGTAAACCCCAATTTTAGCTAAATTAGGCTACTCTTCCATGCCAATGTTGACTTCTCGCAGCTTCAGAGGCTTTGTAACATCGACAATGTGTAGTGGGGGTCTCGCAACTCCGCGCATTCCCACCGATTCCAGGATAGAGACATTGCGCAGATCTTCATCGCATTCTTCGATGGATATATTACGGCAATTGACAACATCTTGCATTGGAATTTCCCATGTTGGTGTCCCAAGTGCTATGGAAGGGCGTGATTCATCAAATACGAATCCTACAGGGCTTCATCAAGTACCTCTGTGCCCCCTGTTAACCCAAATGTGCCTATAAATTCATCCTTTAATGTTTCCCAGTGGTAGGTGCACTAATGTAGCTCTGCATCTAAGTACCATGCAGTGGGAGTTGGTCCCAAGGCATGAATAAACAGGTGAACCCATTCTTCTATAGTCCGGTCACACCATTTCTCCATCCAAGCAAACAAATGTTCACGCGGGTCCCTTGGCCCAGGGAATGTCTTTATGCACAAGTGAACCGAAGGTTCAAATCACAGGACCATCATATCCAAACACTCTTCCCAGTCCTAGAATGGCCTCTTATGCGTGTCCCACCACCTTGCAAGTGTTGCACACATAGCTAAATTAAGATCCCATAACCTTCGCTCTCTTGGAACCTCAACTTCAAATGCTCGCAAAAACTCCTTAATACTACAAGATCCATCAAAGTAGGGCAATTCTATTACCTCGGAGGAGATGCATTAGAATTTCTTGGTGATCCTAATGCATCGCAACGGAAATACATCATGTAACTGATTCTACCAATTTTCCATCTCTCCGTTGGAGTGAGAGAAACACTCGCTATCATTTTCCCAGTAGAGCACACCATGAGCTATGGGATTGATCCAATCTTCGTCCCACACAGTTAACTTATAAATATGATCCACATCCTCTTATTCACGCACCGGCTCTATATACCATTCTCCTTCTACAGGGTCTAATGGTATAATCACCTGCGTACCTTCATTTGCAAACGCCATGCTTATTTTATTTAGGTTGATCATACCTCCCATATCTATGGCCTAGTCCAGTCCTAGGAGCGTAGGATAGGGGTCTGCATCTTCTACAATCTGAATGACCTCAAAGTTAGCCCAGACCTTAACTCCTGCGATATATACCATGGTCTTTGACAGTCTCCCCAATGGTATGATCTTCTACTGGTTGGCCATGCGTAGCTGGATAGTGGACCATTCCAACTTGGGTTCTCCCATTCGCTGCCAAGTTTGCTTGGGTAGTAAGTTCGCATCTGATCCCAGGTCCAAAATAACCTGATCCATTTCATAATCACCAATTTGCGCTATTATCCACATCTCCCTAATAGCACATTTCTTATTCCTGTACAGTTTGTGCACATCCTTAACTTCCAGGGGTGGATTAGTTCTTTCTCCGCAGTTGTCTATTAGTGCTTGGAGGTTTTCTACGACCCGTTGATTGCGCAGCAGCTTCATACATGCCTGCAAAAGTGGTTTGACCTCATCATCTACTTTGAGGTTCGCGGGGGCTTGAGCAGTATATGCCTGAGCCTTAGCAAAGTCTTGGCGAGCTGCGATAAAGGTGTCATTTTCCTTTTGTAGGTCCAACCATTCTTGTTTGATGGCTGCTTTTCGGATAAGAGGCTCAGCTGCAACTTTCTCCTTAGATCCCCCAATCGCCATGCTACTGCATGTTATGAAATTAATGCTTGGTCCTTCATCTCAAGGTTTTTCCTTAACCCTATCTACATTTTTCATAGGTGTCTACTGCTTTTCCTGCATTTTGGCTATCAGAATTGGGCAGTCTTCAATTACAGGTCCAGTTGGCTACAGTATCTGTAGGATTTTCTTGCAGGGTTTGGGAAGTCCCTCGCAAAGTTCCCTACCTCTCCGTAGTTATAGCGGATCAATTTTCCTCTTTCCCTACCTGCGCTTCCTCCCTGGCCCCCTCCCCTGCCCCTAGCTAGGGAGCCACCTATGCCTGAGGGGGATTGTTGAGTCCCAAACTTGCATCTTTCCTATACACCTTTCTAGACTTTTTCCATTTATCTGGACCTCCTAAGTCATCAACATCATTGCATATTAATCATAAAAGAGCATTTAAAGTGGTTTTTAACTATGTTTTGTGTCTGCTGTTTGAATTAGATTTTTGTTCATTGAGCTGCGGAATCTTGTCACTTTCCGCAGCTGCTGCAACTTTCCGCAGCCATTTTGTTAAAGTCTATATTGCAGGTGTCTTCAGGAAAATCGAGCCACATGGGTAAGTTGGAAATGACATGGACATGGATCGAGTCCTATTGGCTCAGTCGAATTCACCTAAGAAGGTTGTGGTCAAAGGTGGTCAAGCGGTGGTCAACCGAAGAGTCCCACGGTGACAAAGCTCTGTTTTTCACCATGTGAAGACTTGCATGGCCGTTCCTAAATCGCAGGGGACATATCAACACCTGTGAACTGCTCCATAAGCCGAATTCAACTACCACTCTCCATAGATTTAATCTTCACGGCAGCCATAATGCTAGATTTCTGGACGTAGTTGTTCACGTGTCTTGTATCAACGCAGAATGTAGGAAATTAGTTATGTCATCCTCTGTTATAAATAATGCGTTCTCATACGCATAGTAGTTAGTTACTGTAATGTAATTTTCTGGATAGAAAGCCCACTGTACCGTGACATTATTTCTTTGTTATGACTGCATTTTAAATATATGAGAAGACTCTGTTCAGAAGCATAATTCATGTTTGATAGCTGCTTCTCGAGGATTGTGCAGAGGGCCCCTGCACACGCCGAGGTTTTGTGTATTATTGTATAGTTTCATGCTTCATTTCCTTACGTTCATTGTGCCATAGTCATTCACGTGTATATATTACATCTTCTATGGCATTAACATTTTATTTCTGTTCATAATTTTTCATACTTTATACTGCTGTTGACTGATCAGTGTTTTGTTCCAGATTATAGTAGGCAGCCCAGGCATTTGCACATAGTTTTATAATGACTAATGACATGGAATCAATCTTGTCCTTTTGCTGGTTTATTTTTCCTAGATTTTAATTCCAACACTATTTTATTCATTTCAGTTTTGTACATTTTCTCTACTAGTTAGATTAGATATTAAACTGCTCATTTCATTATCAGTTACCTCCGAAAGCCATAGCGAGACTAATGGTGAGGGATTGAAGTATGAGTGTGTAGTTTGATATTAGTTTATTTTTCTGCAAGTTAGATATTAAATTTCTCATGTCATTATTGGTTACCTCCGAAAGCCATAGCGAGACTAATGGTGAGGGATTGAAGTATGAGTGTGTAATTTGATATTAGTTTATTTTTCTGCAAATTAGATATCAGATTGCTCAAGTTGTTTATGATTACCTCCGAAAGCCATAGTGAGACTAATGGTGAGGGGTCAGAATATGAGTTGATGTAATTTGGTTTTAGCTTTACTTTGCTTGCAATTCTTGGATTTCTTTGAGTACAGTTTCTTTTGTATTTAGACAGCAGCAAGGGTAATGAGTTTCATGATCAATAGTTCACTGTTTGTTTGACTAGTATAGTGGCACATTTTCATTTGAGAATTAATTTTGTCATTGCACGTTTTAAAACCATTTTTGAAATTTGAAGTTTTGGAAATCATTATAAAGGACATCATTTCCTTGAACATTTATATCCATACTTGTTTTTAATTTCCATCTCACATTAGGAAACCCCCAAGATAAAAAAAAAAAAAAAAACCAAAAACGACAAAAGTAAGAGATAGGTTATCTTGCACATATAGTGCGCCACACTTCGTCAGCTTACGAATCCCGGATTGAAAAATTAATCTAAAAATTTAGGACACACTAAATTGACCAAACATTTTGGCGTTGTTGCCGGGGAAGTGTAACTAGGTAGCCAATTTCTTAAAAAAATAAAATAAAAAAAAAGGGAAAAAATTGATAACTTCTTGAAGTATGCTCTCCTCTTGCACCTAGTGTGATCTGGAGGATCAGAAAAGAGAGTTATTGGTTCAATAATTTCTTAAGTATGCTCTCTTCTTGCACTTAGTGTGACCTGGAAGATCAGAAAGAGAATTATTAGCCCAACTTAAAAAATAAAAATGACATGCATAGAGCAAGAGATTCTAGGGGAAGGTTTATAGCTAGAGCCAAGAGTTCAATTTTCATAGCTCCATCTTCTTAAAGGCATAGACAAGATTCACCACCATCTACCCCTAGCCTTAAGATTCTTGGAATTCAAGGAGCAGCTGAATTAGAGGATTCTCCTACACCATATACCAAATCTCATTTAGAAGAGGACCCTTTCTTTACTTCTACAGGAGAGTATATTGTAATTAAAGAAGTAGAATCACCTGAAGAAGAAAAGGAAGAGACTCCCTCTCATCCTCCCTTGATAGAAGAACCAGAGGACTTTGAGGACTCTAAAGAAACTATCATGGCAGAGGAAATAATAGATGGATTTGGAGGTAGAGGTAGAGGTAGAGGAGGAAACAATGGAGACAACAATGGTGAAGGTAATAATGGAAGAAATAGGGAAGGAGACAACTTGTTTGGATTCCCTATAGTTGATGAGGAAACTCATACAACGATGAAAAACATCTCACCATCTGTCCTCCCCAATTTTTATGGATTGCGAAGTGAGGATCCTGAAACATTTCTGTTTGAGTTTGAAGTCGTGTGCCGAACCTATGACTATATGGAAGACTCTCAAAAACTCAAACTGTTTCCTTCAACATTGAAGGGAGCCGCTTAGAAATGGTTCATGGGATTAGTCACCCAATCTATTAGGACTTGGAATGATATGAAACAAACATTTTTGGATAGATACCTGGACTATTGCATGCCCACCAATCACAAGGATGAGGTATTCAAAATGGTGCAAAAAGAAGATGAAAATTTGGAGGATTTACTTGAAAGATTTCAATACAACTTAAAAAGAGAAAAAATGAGCAACTTAGATGATGAAACTTTGAAAGCCCTTATATTAAAAGCCATCAGAGATGAATGGATAGATATTTTAAATATGATGGGGAAAGGAGATATTTCTCAACTTCCACTTCGTGACATAACAAAACTATGTGTCCATCTCTCAAGGGGAAAATCTAAAATGGGAAAAGGGCCTAGATATCCTTCTCTTATTAGGGCAAACAAATCTGCAACTGGATCAGTAAGTAGGGCAGAGATTGGCAATATGCTTGATGAATTCAAAACTGATATCTTAGGGAGCCTTAGTGAACAACTAGACACCCTTAAAATTCAAAACAAGCAGAAAGCAGAAACTGATGCTCTAGCCATCTTTTGTCCGAAATGTAGGAAGAAACATGATTTAAGGGAATGTCCCTTGGATGCAAAAGTTGTAGAAACATGTATGATTTTCTCAGAGAATCATGAGACCAAGGATTGTCTTTCAATTCCTGGACTCAAAGCTGTCTTTCAAGAAGATCCAAATTCAGTAGAATCTCTATGTTTTGTTGCAAGAAAACCTTGGCAGGGGCAACAAACTCAAGGGTTTAACAACCCTATGAATTTTCAACCCCCACCAAATTGGAATCCTTGGTAACAACCTTGGCCCCAACCTCAAAATTCATATCAATCATGGGTACAAGGTATGCAAAATCCTTATGGGAGATTTGCTCAATTTTATCAATATCCTCCATCTTTTCAAAATCAACAAGCTCCACAACTTCCAAACCCAAATCTACAACTTCCATTTCCATTTCCACAACAACAACCTTCTCAAAAAAATCCAAATCCTCAACTCATGATTCCATTCCAACAAAAGACAAATCAACTTCCAGCTCAAACATTGCCAAATCCTAACAATAAAAATCCTCAGAATACTTACATGATAGAAGGACAACAATTTCCTACCTATATGATTGTTCCTCTCAATGATGTACAACTCAGGTCTGGTGGAATTTTAGAAAAACCTTCTATAGATGTCGAAGAGCAAGATACCTCTGAAGAGGACTCTCTTAAAGCCAATAAGGGTTCTGAGGAAGCATCTCTTCAAAACTAAAACATTCAAAAAGAGAAAGAAAAGTTAACACCCACAACTCCTATAGTTGAGCAACCTGCATCTTCATCCACACCTCCTTTCCCTGAAAGATTACAAATTGATAAAGGGGTGGAAAAACAAATCTTATTGCCTAACTATGATTTTCTAGATGAATTAAATAATGTTTGTATCAAGATTCCCTTGCTACAAGCCATTCGAGAGATTCCTATTCTAGCAAAAACAATAAAGGAGTTGAGTCTCAAAAGACCAGGAAGGAAACTAAAGGACACAAGAAGAATCCACCTGGTAGGAAAAATTGCAGATATCATGATGGGAAAAATTACCATGCAGAAGTATGTAGATCCAGGAAATCCAATTGTCAAGACACATATAAATGGGATAGAAATTCCAAACACATTGATTGACTTAGGGGCTGCTATCAACATTATGAGTAGACAGACTATGGACCAGCTAAAACTTCCTAATCTTCTTTTTACACCTACTTTACTGCAACTTGCAGATCGATCAATTATTAAAAAAGATGGTGTATTAGAAGATATTTCAGTCTCCTTAGATTCTTGGGAATATCCAGTGGATTTTATGATTTTGACTCCCAAGAGTAATCTAGGAGGGCACCCACTTATCTTAGGAAGACCTTGGCTAGCCACAGCTGATGCTTTCATTAGTTGTAGATATGGGGATATGTACATTTCTAATGGTAATTCGACAAAGAAATTCAATTTGTATCCTCCAGCAAAAGCAATCACAGAAGTAGGAGACAATGAATGGGTTGATGATGAGGACACTTTACAACCTGTCTTTACCATTTCTGAAATCAGTGAGGATAGTCAAATTCTGAACACATTAGAAAATTTTGAGACATCTTCAGAATATGACCCCACACAATTTCAGTTGGAATCTGACATAGAATATTTATCATCAAGACAAATGTCTCTTTACTCTATGGAAGAGTTCGGTAGTTCTAACATTGAGATTTTTCCAGGAAAAACATTGAATATCAACAAAAATTTAGAAAAGTCACAACAAGAAGAACTAACCAAAATTTGAAAAAAAATTCTACTGCATTTGCATGGGAGTATACTGATATGAAAGGTATTGATCCTACGACTTGCATCCATCATATCTATATTGAGGAAAACAGTAGACCAATCAGACAACCTCAAAGAAGGATGAATCCAAACCTTAGGGAGATAGTGAAAGAAGAGCTCCAAAAACTACTCAATGTAAACTTCATTTATCCAATTTCAGATAGCTGATGGGTTTCCCCTTTGGTTATAGTACCTAAAAAGAATGGTAAATGGAGGGTATGCATTGATTACAGGGAATTGAACAAAGCAACTTTGAAGGATCACTTTCCTTTGCCCTTTATTGATCAGGTATTAGATACATTAGTAGGCAAAAAGTACTTTTCATTCTTGGATGGTTTTAGTGGCTATAATCAAATTCAGGTAGCACCTGAAGATCAAGATAAGACCACATTTACCTGTCCATGGGGAACTTTTGCCTATCGAGTGCTTCCTTTTGGGTTATGTAATGCACCTGCAACATTCCAAAGAGCAGTACTAGGAATTTTTTCTGATCTAATCCATGATTGTGTAGAGGTTTATATGGATGATTTTACGGTTTATGGTAATTCATTTGAAGAGGCATTAGAAAATTTGGAAAAAGTTCTTATAAGATGTAAAGAAACAAACCTTTCATTAAGCCATGAAAAATGTTTTATGATGTTTACTGAAGGTATTGTTTTGGGGCATCATATTTCAGGAGATGGGATTAAGGTTGATAGATCAAAAGTTGAAGTCATCTCCAAGTTGCCTATTCCAAATTGTCAAAGAGATGTTAGAATTTTTCTAGGATTTACTAGATACTATAGAAGATTTATAGAAAACTTCACTAAAATAGTATCTCCACTCTTCAAACTGCTTACAAAAGACTGTGAATTCAAATGGGATCCTGATTGTCAATCAGCCTTTGAAACTTTGAAAACAAGAATATCTGAAGCACCTATCTTGAGAGGACCAAATTGAAAACTCCCTTTCCATATTTCTACAGATGCTTCAGATACAGCTCTAGGAGCTGTGTTGGGTCAAAAGGATTTAGTCCCTTATGCCATTTACTATACCAGTAAAAATTTGACTCCCACTGAGTTGAACTATACTGTAACTGAAAAAGAGTTTTTAGCTATTGTTCATGCAATCAATAAGTTTAGACATTATATAACGGGCTATGAAACTTTTATTCATACTGATCATTCTGCGATTAGATATCTAATGAACAAACCTGTTACTAATGGCAGAGTGACAAGATGGCTCCTACTTTTGCAGGAATTCAATATTACTGTGTTGGATAGACCAGGGAAACAAAATACGGTAGCTGATTTCTTGTCTAGGATTCAGAATACTAAAGAAGATTCTCCTGTAGAGGATAAGTTTCCTGATGAATACTTGTTTGCAGTAACTATTAAGACTCCTTGGTATGCGGATATTGCTAACTATTTGGTTACAGGGAAACTGCCTTCACATTTATTTCCAAGTGAAAAACGAAAAATTATTCAGGAGAGTTCAAAATATTCATGGATTTCTAACGAATTGTTTAAAACGGGGCCAGATCTTGTGATCAGAAGATGTGTCAGGGAAGATGAAATGCCTGATATTCTTAAGGCATGTCATGATGAACCATGCGGCGGACACTTTGCAGACAAAAGGACGACCTATAAAATCCTTTCTTTAGGATATTATTGGCCTTCCCTCTTCAAAGATGCAAAACAATATGTCAAAAGGTGTGACAGCTGCCAAAGAGTAGGGAAACCTACCCTTTCAAATGAAATGCCATTGCAACCATAGGTACTCATCGAACCCTTTGAAAAATGGGCTTTAGATTTCATTGGACCTATTAATCCACCATCTAAGCAAAAGAAGTATATATTGGTTTGTACTGATTATGTTACTAAATAGGTAGAAGCCAAAGCATTAGTGTCTGCTACTGAAAATTCAGTTGTTAATTTTCTTTATGAGGATATTTTTACTCGCTTTGGTGTTCCAAGAGAAATTGTGACAGATCGGGGAAGCCAATTCACATCCAACCTGGTGGAGAAGCTGATGGAAGAATACAAAATCAAGCACAAAAGATCTACTCCTTACCATCCGCAAGCAAATGGTCAAGTGGAGTCTACAAACAAAGTTCTCAAAAGTATCATCACCAAAATTGTTCATCTACATAGAAGAGATTGGGCAGAAAGGCTTCCTGAAGCCTTGTGGGCCTACAGAACTACATGGAGAAATACAACAGGACATTCTCCCTATGAAATTGTTTATGGGAAAGAAGTCTTGCTCCCCATTGAGTTCCAAGTCAAGACCTTCAAGATAGCAGTTCAGTTGGGGATGGACTTATCAGAAGCCCAAAAGCATAGAATGGAGCAATTGAATGAGCTAAATGAGATCAGACAAGAGGCAATTCTAAGAACTGATCTAGTTCAATATCAAAGAGCTAAATGGCATGACAAGTACATCAAAGAGAAGAAGTTTCAAGAAGGAGATTGGGCATTGTTATTTGATTCCAAGTTTAAAGATTTTCAAGGAAAATTTGAGACTCATTGGCTTGGGCCATATGAGATTGACAAGATCTTTAGCAATGGAGCGGTAAGAATCAAGACCATTGATGAATTTCAAACTCCTCTTATTGTGAATGGCCACAGATTAAAGATCTATCATAAGCCACTCTCAAAAGAGGAATTTGTAAAAATGTTTCAAGATAATTCTGCAATAAGGCTAGTGAAGAAGAATCCTTCTTCTCCATCAGCCTAGCCTTTGTTCTTTTCAGTTTCAAAAAAAAAAAAAGTATAAGCCTGAAAACCAATCACTGATTGGCAGTCTTATACAGAAAATGTAGGGTGAAAATCAGGAACACCTGACACCCTATATTTTCCAAAAAAAAAAAAATTCTCTCTCTCTCTTATTTCACAAGTTTTATGACAACCCACTCCATTTCATTCCACTTCATTACACTCCACTTCATTTCATTTCACTCCATTTCATCTATTTCATTTCATTTCACCAATAAAATTTTCTTTCATGACCATTTTCATTCAGTCAGTTATCATCTATCCATCTCCATTCACCCAAATAATTGTTGTGTCAGTTTCCGCAGCCAGAAGCAGTTTCTGCAGCCACCACTATGTTTTTCAAAAATTTACAGTCAGATGTTATTTCAACAATCATGAAATCAAATGCAGGTATGAAGACATATTATGAAGACATGAGGCATTCAAAAGCATCAATGAGGAGCAACTGATTGAAGACCAATGAAAAATGGCAAGAATTCCAAGGTATGAGTAGAAATTTATTTCAAATGGCATTCAAGAACATTTTTACATAGTTATAAACCATAGCTCCATTATATGCAATGATTGCGTTGATAACTCCGTAGCCATCCCACGATCTCTATACGATTCCCCCACAATCCTTTCATTCATTTCTAAACGGCCTCATAATCAAGCCTCTGGTCTTCACTAGTGTTCGACTATACGTTGATACTCCACCTCTAATTAAGGAACGTGGTTGATTTGACTACGGCTTCTCTTAGCCGCACAAAATCCGTAGCCGTTTCATAAACGTGCTTGCATCTACTCTGCAGCCACCCAAGGAAAACGACAAAAGTAAGAGATAGGTTATCTTGCACATATAGTGCGCCACACTTCGTCAGCTTACGAATCCTGGATTAAAAAATTAATGTAGCAATTTAGGACACACTAAATTGACCAAACAGGGATCTTGGTGAAGAAGGGTCCGATTGCACCCTATATAGTTCTCCTCGGTCTATCATTATATCATAAGTTCGGCAGTTTTTCTCATCATATCCTACTGAACAACAAAACCTACACCATTGTTTCTTCAGTTCTGGGACATACGCACCGAGACAGGGGAAATGGTTAGTATCATGCAGGCCGACTACGCGAAAATCATCGCACCATAATGCTAAACCACTTGGTCCCAGGTGTAACGGGCTAGGTCCCCCCGCCTGTAGGTAGTCTACCAGAAATGGGCACTGATCCTTGGTATGGACAGATACCCTACATCGTATGCACCATACGTCTAGGCTAGCTTCCTTCCCTAGGTCCTTTCACAAGTTCTGGAACTCCATGTGCATCGCCTCTAGCTGGCCCTGGATCTGTTGTACTCACAGCTGAGTATCATCACTCGATGCAACTTATAATTTCATAGAAATCTCCAAGGCTTTTTCCTATGATTCAATGGCTTATTATTCCATAGGTATGCGCAGGTGAGGTAGTAGCATAGAAATGAACCATTCCTTATGATATCTGTCGTCGTACAGGAATTCCCCTTCTTTGATCACCTTCTTTAGCCATTGGTTAGCTTCCCATACAGACTCAGAGGGTCCTTGCTTGAAATATTTTATATCGTTCACTATCTGAGAGTAGGATTTAGGATTTCGAAACTGTTGTTTTATGGAATTCTTAACCTCTTGAATGGTCACATTTGCATGCTTAGCTACATATCCCATATACCAGTCCAGGGCTTTTCCTTCAAAGGCAAGGGACAACTGCACCCTTTTCACAGCATCGTTGGCCACATTCTGCGCAGTCCATACTGACTTTGATACAAACCAAAATCAATCCATATCTTCGTCCCCTACGCCCTTAAAGGTAGGTAGCTTCATGTGCAAGGTCATCTTGTCTTCCAGTGGTGGAGGTACAGGTGAGTTCTTACCCCTATGCTGATTTTAAGGTAGTGTATTTAGAGGGATATGTGCAGCTGAATCCCTTACTGGACTGTAGATAGATCTATATTCTTCTTGATTAGTTATGTAGTATTTTCCACTCCGTGTTGTACCCTCGCTCTGATCGAAGCTCATTCACAGTGTATGGCTGCACATAATGCTCTTTTCGCACAATAATATCTTAATTAGTAATGGCAAGGTTTTCATAAACTTACCCCAGAAACCCTTAAAGAACCTTCATTCTTCCTTAGAATAGGATACGAATTGATCGATTGAAAAATCCATCACAAATCCTCCCAGCACCCTATCTACCCAGTGATATACCGTACGAGTGATGGTGCTATCAGTCTCTTCTAACTGTCGGATCAACTCTGGATTCCACTGTGTGACTCATTCATCCTTCCAAAACTTCTAGAAATCTACGAGCCTTGTGAGCCACTCCTGAAGCTTGGTCACAAATTTCACAAAGAAAATTTCATATACCTCTGTGAAAATGTACTTATTCTTCCACTTATCTGCTGTCAACTTTGTGCTACGATTCTCTTTTATTGCAAATTCCTGAACCTATTTTTCAAACCACTCTTCAATTTATTTCTTCTCAAGTCTCCAATCTTCTATTGGCATTACCCGATCCCTCTCTCAAAATTCTCCTGGTCCTAGAAATAGAACCATTTGTTGGCTCGAGGGGTCTTGACCCAGGTTCAGAGGTTAAGGTTTTCCAACAAACCCCTATACTAATGGCCCTTTCGGCAGTGACCTACTTGCATAGGCCAAAGTCTCACCCGAAGCAGTATGGGAGGGTGTTGGAACTAGGCTTCTGCACCCTGAGAGAGAGTAGGTAAGTCAAGAAGATTTTCATTCACAACTTATTGGGTTCACACAAGGCAGATCTGTTCACAGGTTTGTTAACAATATAATTCACAATATAACAGAGCTATAGATCTAGTCAATACCTTTGCGTCCATGTGTGTATCAGCAGTTATCATAACACATCATTAACAGATTAAAGATATACCGTAGCATAGAAAAATTTGCATCATAACATATAATTGATAACAAAACTATATTCTAGTTCTAATAGAGCCCAAAGGTTCATATCAACAGTAACACATCAGATCCAATAACACAGGGCTACTTTAACTATATCCACATATATTAGCATCAAAAACCCAGTACAATCTAAACACAGCCTGCACACACAACCAGCAGGGTCCACACACAGCAGCATTGAGGATCTTCGCGCACACAGCCAACAAGAGTCCTTACCCAAACAAACCAACCACAAATCTAATAATTCACACTTAGCATCGGACTTAATTCTTCTCTACCTTAAGACTCAAAATTTTCATCAATTTATATCGACTTAGCCTACGCTTCCAATGGTCTACCCTTGACCCATTAAAATGCATTCGGGGCTTTGACCCACACCAAAACCCCTGCGTTAGACTAATTAAGATCAAAATTATACAAAATTGTACAAAATTCGTAGCTTTAGGGGACCATGTTCCAACACCATTGTACATAGGATCATGCTAAACCCATCTTGTGAAACTCTACACTTCAACTCAAAGGGTTGAATGTAGCTCATCAATGATGAACTGGGATAGCTCTTCATCTCCTCCTTGATTAGATCAAGGGTCCTTTGTGTTGTGATATGTTGCTGCTTCAAATCAGAATATTGTTCTAACCCTTGGTTATGCATTGGCCCTGATGGCATGTCCCCATAATTTTTAATGAGAGGTACTGAAAAAATATGAGATGGAAGTGGATGCATACCTTGGATCAACTGATATGTGGGAACCTCTTGCAAGACCACAAGGGTTCCTCCAACCGGGAAAATGGTGTCTCCCACTACTGGTAAGAGTGATGGCTGCTCTTCACCAAGTGTACCAGCACTGGAATCTACCTCCTCTTTCTCATGCATCTCCTGAATCATTCATGGGACTCTATGTGTCAAGAGCTTAAGATTATTTGGAAAATATCCAAGTGTCTCTTCTCCAGATACAATTACTTCTATAGCTGGTGGTGAATTTAGTGAATCCTTGTCCAGAGTGACAAGAATGACATCCTCCTTTGACTTCTTAGGAAGTGTCTCTTTGTGAAGTATCTATGGTTTCCTCACATCAAAATTATTCCTCAACTTGTGGAAGAAATCTGAATAATTGTAGTGTCCCTTTTTCAGGAATATTGCAAATCTGCTCAATGGGAATGCTGCATAAGGAAATATGGGCAAATAAAATGTAGGAAAAATCTTGGCTCCTCTTGAATATGTTGTGCGGGACTTATGTATGCAATCTCATCAGAAACAAATGGGTTTAGATGCACTAAACAAATCTCCCACAAACTGGGATCAGTGAGATATTTCCTCCTAAGACATTAACAATCGACACTCTGATCTAAAATAGAGATTGAATGAAGGGAAATTTACTGAATATGTCACCTCTAAAGAGAGGGTGAGATTCAGAGGCTATCTGGCCCTTTTCAGACTTTATCTATAGACTCTTGTCGAGAGGTAATATCCCAAAAGGGTTTACTCAGCAAATCATGCCTGAAAAACACATTATTCAGGTATGATGGCTTCAGATACCATATAATATGTCTAATAATTCTTAGAAACCAATATAAAGAATAGAAACACTCTTTACTCAGCTTTTAACATCAGAAAAGTTGGGAAAAGCAGCATTTTATGCACTAAAATAGGTGTATAAGAAAATATGCGTAAAATTAAGGGTCAAGGTTATGGAATATGTTATATTAGGTTAAGAGGGACTTTCACGTCAAATTTCAGCTCAAAAAAAGGCGTTTTTCTATGTTAAATAGTTCCTCCTTCCCGACTAGTCAAGAAAAACCCTGATTTCCCATTACCTAAATTATGCAGAAAAGTGATGAAGCTTGCAGAGCATAATTTATAAATGGATTGGCTGAGTTTATACAGAAATTTCAATATGAAAGATCAGAATGAGGCTCATGTGTTTTATGCAAAGAAAAACAGACATTTCCATGAAGGAAAACCCTTCAATGAGTTGTTGCAATGCATAGAAAAAGATTGCAGACTATTCCAACGTTATTTTCTTGAAGATTCAGCTGTTGTAAGTTAAAAATCAGATCTATAATAGATCTATGGCTGAAACATCAGATCCATACCAGATCTGGAAACTACTCAGCCTCCTCTACAAGATCCCCTTGGGATTTCATCATAATACCGCATGAATAAGTGTAGATCTGAATTATAAGCTACAGGACTGCATAATACACAGAATTTATGAATATGAATTTATTATAACTGAAATCAGATCTAAAATAGCTTATAACATTAGCTACATCAAAGATTTACAAAGTGAGAGGCAAGCCTCAATCACTATAGATCTTCTATGGCACAAAAACTGGAATAACAATAAAACCCAAGTGCAGAAACGCAGTTCTTGAGAGGGAATACGCAGTAGCTATATAAAATGAAGCATATGCTATATGATACAGATCTGAATACAAAATAAGAGTGGTCTCTGGGGCAGTCCTGGGCTTCACCCTCCTGGAAAATCTCCCGGAGCCTTCAGATCTGCCCGGATCTACAATGCCACTGCTACAAAGATAGCAGCTGCAAAAACCTCAATGGGCCAGCGCTGCTCATGAAAATGGAGCTTGGCCTCAAACCAGATAGTGGCTCATTTTAGCACATTCTCCTCCAAGAGCTACTCAAGGAAGGAGGGAGGATTCCTAAACAGGAAATCCTCTTCCCTTAGGCTTAACAGCCTAGAGAGCTAAAGTTGCTCAAGCAACCTCTATTTCCAAATATCATCAACAACCATCTCTTGAGCCCTCACCTCCTTTTTAAAACTTGAAGGGGTGAAAAAACCCTAAACCACTTCAATGGAATTAACCCCTTTCACGTTGGAACCTTCTTCTAAAACTGCGCTGGTTCTCCAAGGTGGTCCAATTTCTATTCACACACAAGTGAATTTTGTTACAAAAGGCCCAGATTTATCCCTTTTCACATTGGGCATGTATTTATTCTTTGGCTTAAGGAGTTTTTCTTGTCCTCATTTACATTTTATTCATCAATCATGAAATATAAAAATGAATAAGGAAAAATTAATGTCCAAATTAGCTGAAGCTAATTTAGGGACATTACAGTCTCCCCCTTCCAAATGTTGCTTGTCCTCAAGCAATTGTAGGGAAGAATCAGACTTCTCCTTCCCCTTCTTTGGCCTCATCAATGGATCCCACCATGGCTGGAAATGATAATAAATGAATCTTCCCTCCAATGACCTTCTCTAAGTAAAAAATAGCAAGTTTACATCATGAGAAATGGGGGTACAAGTGGTGATCTTCTTGTTGCTCAATGGCCTCATCAGGTAGGAGTGATGAAGAGCATGGGGAAATTTTTTCCCAATGAGTGTCTCCCACACCCATGATACCATCCAAATAAAAGGAGCCATCCTTGATATCTCATAAAAACAATCATTAATCCCCATGATGTGCATTGAGTAGGGGCTACAAGGCTGCAAATGAGTGATGAATATATCCAACTCATGTTGTCCCTCTTCCCACTGTTGATGGATGTGGAGCTGTGGATCCTGGGCTGCAAAAATGTGGTCAGCATGAAGCCAAAAGGAATCTAAAACTTCATGATCTCCTCCATTGATTTCAGTGAACCTCCTTGCCCACCCTCTTATGCATACGGTGAATAATATATCTTCACCATATGTGCTCCAAAAGACATGAGGACTGAGTGCTATATGATGTGCTGGATTGTGAAAATAGTCCCTCCATTGAGACTAGCACTATCCATCATCTTGCTACCTCAAGTCATGATACCATAAGTGGCCATCCCACCACTTTCTTGCTGAAATGAGCTTCTTCAAAGCTTGGAAATGATAGAGGAAAATAAGTGTTGGCTGAATGGAGATCAAGAAAAACATGTCTTGCTCTAATTCCTCCCATGTGAGAGGCCCTCCTTCATGATACAAACTCAATGCATGAACCTTTGTAGAATATGATACAATGTACCATGCAGCAGCCACAAAAAGTTCTCTCCTCTTCTTGAAATACAAATGAATATGGGAGAGTGTATCCCCAAGGGATACATTCATCCAATGTATCATTTCTTCTCTCCCACATATGCTCCTCATAAAAATAGAAACATCAGCAACATAGGGAGCAAGAATAGAAGTCATGTTGGCTTCCATATGCAACAAATGTGAATGGAAATGATCCCTCATATCCAACCAACACAGTTTGGACCTCAACTGCAAAAGAGACTGCTGAAAAATGTGGTCTCCCAACCACTTGCATGCTGCCCCAATCTCTTCATAAGCTTGGAGGAACTGAATGATAGATGAGGCAATGTAATTATGTCCTCGAAATAAAAATACCTCCCCAAGTCCTCCTAGGGAGAGGTAAACAACACTGCTCATGGCCTCAAGTAGACCATGCAACCTCAAATAAAGAATGCTCCTCCTTGGAGCAACATTCTGCACATGTATGGTTAAGGAAGAAATATGTAAATCAGCAAGTAAATAAACAATGTCCTTACCATAGCTTTTGCTCATGCAAAGGGAGCAGCTCATAGATGAGCCTTATTCCATCCTTAAAGAGAAGAGAGGAGGTTGCTTTAACTCTTCCCAAGAGTCATGTGCATGCACAACTCCCATGCCAAATGTAGATGTGGAAAGGTTGTTACCCTTCCCCTGTTTCTCCTGCCACAACACATAAACTGAATTGAGAGGGGGGGTGGATGATTTTGAGAGACTGTTTCTCTCCTCCTTGAGCCTACCCAAGACTCTCAATGCTACATCAAGACCTCCCAAGGTCTCCACTCCTATGAAATCAATGAGCAATGCCTCACCATGTGAAGCATTGACCTCCTCTTGCTGATCAATTGGCCTCCTTGGTGCAATGTCTCCAGGAGATGAGACATCATCTAGTGGTGACTGAATACATGAATGGAGAAAACCCCCCATGCTTCCACTGCACAATCCAATCAACTCTTTAGGTGCATCAACTCTCTGCGATAGATAGGGATGAGATTGGCCCTCTTCCCCATCTTCTCTTGGTATCCTCATCCCTTTGCACCTTCTCCATCTCAAGGGATTTTGAAATGCAACCCCTTTGATATCTCCAAGGGAATATCTTATTCCTTCCTTACTTCTCTTGCACAGTGCAGTGAAACTCTGTTTTTCTAGATCAGCAGCATATAAAAATGTAGATCTCTCCATGCAATCGGCTGAAATGAAAACAAATGAACTCTTGACCATACCTTGGTGAGATGTAGAAGCAAGAGCTTATTCTGCAACTGTGTAGTCTTCCACCATTGAACATGAAGGCTGCTCCTCCAATGTTGTGCCAGTGTTGGTACAAGTCTCTACCCCCTCAACCTTCTTGAGATTTTCTTGAATACCCTTCAAGGTCTGGAAAAAGAGTAGGGGGATGTCTTTTTCTGTCATTCCTCCTTCTTCTCCTCTTTCTCTCAACAAGAAATTAGGTGTGGGAAAAAATTGTAAATCATATTGTGTGGCTGAATTCTCACACACATCATAAGAAGTACTGGGCACTTCTCCATCTTCTTGAAATTCTCTAGGAATTTCACTGTAGCTTCTTCCACTTTGAAGCCCTCTTGGAGTTTCACTGCACCCTTCTTCTTCCATTGATTGAACCTCCTTGGAGAGGCCCTTTTCTGAACTGAAAATGGATGAAAGTAGTCTCATCCTCTCCATAATTTTTCTCTTTCTTCTGCTCTTGATTCACTGATAGCTTGATCTCACAAGCTATGCCAGAGATCATGCTCTGATACCACTGTAGTATCCCCTTTTTAGGAATATTTCCAATATGCTCAATGGGAACGTTGCATAAGTAAATATGGGCAAATAAAATGTAGGAAAAAGCTTGGTTCCTCTTGAATATGCTATGGGGGACTTATGTATGCAATCTCATCAGAAACAAATGGGTTTAGATGCACTAAACAAATCTCCCACAAACTGGTATCAGTGAGATATTTCCTCCTAAGACATTAAAAATCAACAATCTGATCTAAACCAGAGATTGATTGAAGGGGAATTTACTAAATTTTTCACCTCTAAATATAGGGTGAGATTCAGAGGCTATCTAGCCCTTTTCAGACTCTGTCTATAGACTCTTGTTAAGAGGTAATATCTTAAAAGGGTTTACTCAGCAAATCATGCCTAAAAAACAAATTATTTAGGTATGATGGCTTTAGATACCGTATAATATGTCTTAAAACGCTTAGAAACCAATAGAAATAACAACATCACTCTTTACTCATCTTTTAACATCAGAAAGTTTGGGAAAAACAACATTTTATGCACTAAAATAGGTGTATAAGAAAATATGCATAAAATGAAGGGTCAAGGTTAGGGAATATGTTATATTAGGTTAAGAGGGACTTCCATGTCGAATTTCATCTCAAACGAAGGCATTTTTCTATGTTAAATAGTTCCTCCTTCCCGACTAGTCAAGAAAAACCCTGATTTCCCATGACCTAAATTATGCAGAAAAGTGCGGAAGCTTGAAGAGCGCAATTTCTAAAGGGTTTGGCTGATTTTATGCAGAAATTTCAATATGCAAGATCAGAATGAGGCTCATGTGGTTTATGCAAATAAAAATAGACATTTCCATGAAGGAAAACCCTTCAATGAGTTGTTGCAATGCATAGAAAAAGACTGCAGACTATTCCAGTGTTATTTTCCTAAAGATTTAGCTGTTGTAAGTTAAAACTTAGATCTATAACAGATATATGGCTGAAACTTTAGATCCATACTAGATCTGGAAACTACTCAGCCTCCTCTACAAGATCCCCTTGGGATTTCATTAGAATACTGCATGAATAAGTGTAGATCTGAATTATAAGCTACAGGACTACATAATACACAGAATTTATGAAGATGAATTTATTATAACTGAAATCAGATCTTAAATAGCTTATAACAGTAGCTACATCATATGTTTACAAAGTGAGAGGCAAGCCTCAATCACTATAGATCTTCTATTGCACAAAAACTCGAATAACAATAAAACCCAAGTGCAGACATGCAGTTATTGAGAGGGAATATGCAGTAGCTATAGAAATATGAATAAAATGCTATATGATAGAGATCTGAATACAAAAAAAGAGTGAGATCCTCTTCCGGGTTGTCACAAGACACCCTCCCTGAGAGAAATCCTCTCCAGAACAACTAGATCTCTGCAGATCTAGGATACCACTTGCTACAAAAGATAGCAGCTGCAAAACGCTCAATGGGCCAGTGCTTCTCATGAAAATGGAGCTTGGCGTCAAACCAGATAGTGGCTCATTTCTGCGCATTCTCCTCCTAGAGCTACTCAAGGAAGGAGTGAGGATTCCTAAACAGGAAATCCTCTTCCCTTAGGCTAAACAACCTAGAGAGCTAGAGTTGCTCAAGCAACCTCTATTTTGAAATATCATCAACAACCATCTCTTGATCCCTCACCTCCTTTTTATAACTTGAAGGGGTGCACAAACCCTAAACCACTTCAATGGACTTAACCCCTTTCACATTGGAACCTTCTTCTAAAATTGTGTTGGTTCTCCAAGGTGGTCCAATTTCTGTTCACACACAAGTGGATTTTGTTACAAAAGGCCCAGATTTATCCCTTTTCACATTGGGCAGGTATTTATTCTTTGACTTAAGGAGTTTTTCTTGTCCTCCTTTACATTTTATTCATCAATCATGAAATACAAAAATGAATAAGGAAAAATTAATGTCCAAATTAGTTGAAGCTAATTTAGGGACATTACAATAATTAGCCACCTTTGCATGCTCCATGTGACCAAACCACCAATAATTGGCTTCACCATGAAGATGAAGTGTTGCAAACTTGACATCCTCTTTTTTAGCCACAGGATGTACCCTGAAAAATGTACCTAACTCCTTCCTCTAAGCCTTAACAGTTCTTGAGGAAGATCCATCATATGTAGGCAAATAGAATCTATTGTGCCTCTTTCTTCTATTGTTGCCTTTTATTTGGAAGAATTGTTGGAGAGTTAGATTATCCTTGAATTCTCTATATGGTGCTTTGTACTCTTCAAGATACAGACTAAGAGTCTCATGAGTCTCATATTATTTTCTTTCTTCATGACTATACCATTCACCTTCTTCAAAGAAAATGGGCATAGTAGATCTATGAGGAGATCTATGATTCTCTGGTCTTCTTTGTTGCTGATAGGAAGTTCTTGGACCTTCCTCATCAAATCTTCTTCTTGGATCCTCCTTTTTCCTTTCCCTCTCCATTTGATTGACCTCTTTGGAGAAATATTGCATGGATCTAAAGAGAGGAGTGGCAAAACTATAATCCTCCTCCATGATAGATCTGATCTATCCGCTTCTTCTTTTGATGCAAAAGATGAATTTTCCAAAAGCTGAGCTAAAGATCATGCTCTAATACCACTGTAATATCCCAAAAGAGAGAATGCAGTAATACTAAAACACAATTTAGGAAATGCAGTAAAGTAAACAATTAATATAAAGAAAAAATCAAAATGTACAGAGAAGTTGAGCCATTTTATTATGTTGAGATGGATTACAGTTACAATAGTATTCAAAAGATAAGGTAATCTAGCCAAGGATATGACCTAGAATGACCCTAAAAGCATGCTACAACAAGCATTGCCTAACTAGACAGCTGCAGGAAGAAATATTGCAGCGTCCCTTCAATAGATAATGAACATGTGATTGTTGGATGAAAGGGAAATGCAGATCTATGGAGCTCAGGAGCTCTGATGATGCTAAGATTCAAGATCTGGTCAATGTGATGGAAACCCAAGATAACCTGGAAAGGATTTTCCAGATCTATGAGTAAGGAAAATCACCCTCCTATGGTTTGATCCCTTGACTGTTGGGTTATGCAGATATAAAGCTATATATAATTCAAATATGGCTGAAATATGTTATACAAACAGATCTAAGCCTTGAGGGTTGATCCCTCCTTCAGATCTCCAAGCTAGAAGCTTGAGATCTTGTCTCTTCTTCGTCCTCCTCAAAATGCAACAATTGAATATGCAGCTGCTAAAGAAAATGTGCTATACAAGAGGGAGAGACTCTATTCCTGATAAAATGTGCTGCAATAAGCTCCAGGCTGATGGAAATGATGATGGCAAGGTGAGGGGATGATCCCTCACAGGATTCCTAGCTGAAATGCTAGAAACTTCCTTCCTCCTTTGGATCTGCGATGATGGACTGCGCAATCCTTGTTGGGATTGCTACTGATAGGAGGTTAATAAATTTTTGCTTGATTCTAGATTTGAAATGAAGCCCTGGGAATGATGATCTTGAAGCCCAAGGTGATAGGAATAATCCTTCACCGGTTCTCTAGCTAAAATACTGAAGACAACCTCCTCCTCCCTAATTGATCTTCAGAATTGTGTAATTCCTAAAGGTATGTGTTTTGCAGAGAGTGGAAATAGTGTTGCACCAATGTCTAATGATGAATGGTAGCTCAGAATAACCTTCCCAGAGTAGGAACACAAGTCCCCTGTGGGTAAGGGTGAGATTCCCACTCGGGAACACCCTGTGTTAAACAACATTGCAGACTTAGCTAAACAACTCAAGAATGCATATAAATTTCCTAAGACAAATCTAGATCTAAACAGATCACAGAATAATCCAAGTATCCAAATATTCCTTCTGTTGTGCCTTCTATTAGTCATCATTAATTTTTGCCTACATAGATGACTAAATGTTTTCCCTAGATTTCTAGAAACAAAGTTCTTGAACATTGTGAGTTCTAGAAATCTCACTACCTTCATCATCCTTAAAGATAAATTTTCACTATTTCATCTTTCCACCATGTCTAACATTGTTTACCAGTCCCAGAAAAACCATTAGTGGCTTATGTCACTCTTCTTGTCTATATGCTTTCACCTTTGACCCAAATCCTCTGTCTTGTTTTGCCTAAAAAACCCCCACTGCTACCTAAGCCCACTAAACAAACAACCTTGCTGTGTCTCCCAAAGTACTCTCAAACACTGATAGTCTTAAAATATCTCTGTAGACTCTTTAGATAAATCAAGTACATTGGATTTCAGATTTTCAATACATCAGTCTATCCTAAACTCTATCTTGCACTTGATAAGCCTAAGTTCTAGGTCTCAGTCCAAAAAACCAAGTTCAAGAAGGCCTCCACTAGGTCACCTAGGGTTTTCACAAAGTCATAGGATGGATTTGGTGCCCTATAAACTCTATTTTTCCTATATGAAGTGAATACATTCAAAGAAGGGGACAAGTCATTTTGTCCTAGATTCACCAAAGAGATAATTCAAGGAATATTTTTAGCCTAAAGCATGAATCTTGCAAGGGGACATCTTCCCTTTGCTCACAATTCTGCAAGAGGGTAAAAAGCCATCAGATTAGCAATGAGGTAAGGTAAAAGAGAAAATCATCATAAGAAGACCATTCATAACAAGAAGAAAGCAGCAAGCATATGTTTGATGGGA
Source organism: Pinus albicaulis (assembly GCA_034641835.2). Lineage (NCBI taxonomy): Eukaryota > Viridiplantae > Streptophyta > Pinopsida > Pinales > Pinaceae > Pinus > Pinus albicaulis. The sequence goes on along the minus strand of CM076575.1, from coordinate 951,742,534 downwards.
ATTAGGGTTTGTAATTGTTTTGACCAAACAAGGAATCAATCCTAGGGTTACAAAAGAAAAGGCCTCCTCTACTCCTTCAAGTGCACATTGAAGGACTTTAGGAATGATTAGTGAGTTTTATGAAGTTTCAGAGAACTTAGAAGACAACACTGTTTACTTTTTCCTAGGCAGCCCTAAAACTTAGGAGTTTGGCAGGATGGACAAAGATGATCACATGGTGGCAAATAAGCCTCCTTCATCACATCAGATGGTTTCAAAAGGTTTTCAAACTACCTTCCGGGGTTTGGCAAAAGGCATTAACTCCACTATAACAAAGGAGGGATGATGATAAAGAGTACCAGCAAAAGGGTCAAAAATATCAGTTCAAGGGTCTGATTACTCAAAACAACAGTCATAAGCAGTTTCAGATTATCAAAGAGAGCAAGCATTAGTTAAAATTACCCCAGGAGGTGATTATGGTAAGCACAAATTCATTACTGATAAAATGAGTTGTCCAAGTCCAAAAGATATAGTGATCAAAAGAAGAAATTGTGTAGGCACCTGCATACACAAAAGTGCCCAACAAAGGCACAAAAATGGTTTAGACACCTCACCTCCTTCATTAACATACATCATCTACAAACTAGGAACAAACATGTAACTGGTTTGAGAAAATTAAGGCCTCCAAAATAGTTTCTTTATCAAGCTGTATTCTGTAAAAGATAGGTTAGCCATAAAATGACATTTCTGTAGGATCGTCAAGATAAACTTGTTGTGTAACCAACTCCAAAAATAGAAGAAAAGGGATATCAACGCCTTAGAAATAAGCCACTTCGAGGGGGAAACCTCCAGTACATTACATAAATTAACAATTCTTGGATGATACAAATGAACAAAACCTCCTTCTATATATGGGAGTCCATGGGGCCACAATATAATCCTAGTGGGGCCACAATGTAATCCTAGCCGACCTAACAATAATAATGTAAGGGCACAATAATAACAATATGGGGGTTACAGGGGTAAAATAATAACAATAAGGGGGGCTACACTATTAATATAGGGACTTAAAAAAACTACCTACAGGAAAATTGATAAAGAAAAACAGGGCAAGTGTTTTTTCACAATGGTTGCCCATACAAAGACTAAAAAGAGGCTATTGGTGCTTGTTACTAGGGTTTTTCATCCTGGCAGATTGTTCACTATTTTAAAAAAAGAGAAAAACAGGATAGAAGGTAAATCCTAGGAAGAAATGTCAAAGGATCACAACAATTTGTTGTTTGCAAGTGTCAAATTGTCATAAAGAGGTTTTCATTATTCAAAATGGTTGAAAGGCACTTTTTTAAACTTGATAAAGTTTTCCTGAGCACAAGGGAGGTATCTAGGGGCTTCTAGCAAGGAACAGAAACATTTTATTCCAAAACTTCCACCTACAGGGCTAAAGGGCCACAAAGCACAGTGAAAAAAAAGTAAGGAAGACGAACCTTATAAAAAGGGGGTTTTGACATAAAAATTGTTTTTCGAAAGGAGTATGAAGTCCCCTCGACCTGTTCCACATATCATTTCCATTTCAAAGGGGTGAAGAAGCCATTGAAAAATGAATTTTAAGGGTTTTTTGTGCAAGTTTGTGGAAATTTGCAGGCACTGCGTACCAAGGTCGGTGCTATGCACCTGGCCCTCGATGCTGCACATAAAGGAGGCAGCGGCAATGTTATTTAACACTGCACTATGCACCTGGTGCCCGACACTATGCATCTGGGTAGGTGCTACGCACAGGCCCAGAACGGCCTGACTGCACAAAAAATTAAGTCGGTGTTGTGCTCCGAAAGACCCAACTGGACCTTCTCCGACTCGGCTCTGCGCTCCGATTGGCACAACCCGACCTGAATGTGCAGTCAGGTAGGCACTGTGCATAGACAAAATTTTCCCAGATTTTCTCCAAAAGGGCCAAAATCAATTTTTTTTTTCCTCAAACTTTTCTAAAAACAGTCAAAAAGGGTTGGTAACTCCTTTTCCTCACTTACCAACTATTCTTTGTGTAATCCAAAAAGGCACCTTTGGGCCTAAAATGACCAAACCATAAACTGCATAAAATCAAATTTTGACCTTCTAAAAGTAGGGTTTGTAGTATTGATATTTATCATTTGCTTAAAGGACACCCAATACAAGTTAAGCCCTCTCCTAGAAGCTCTGAACCTTTCCTAGACCTACTTCACTTTGCCCTCCATTTCTGAAGGTTTTTCCCTCACCATCCCTCATTCTATTCTCCCTAAACTTAAAATTTCTCATCAAGCAGAGTGCCAGTTTTTGCATACAAAATCTCAAACCTCCATTCACCAGGATTTGCTTTCCACCTCACAATCGGTTTCTTCCACTCATTCATATCCTTCCCCTTTTTTTTCTCCACAAAGAAAATTTCCTGTTTCCTTTTACTCCTAAAAAACATCCAGTCAAGATGGTGATAGGGATAATGATAAGCAAGGAAATAGAAGTAACAAAAAAGAACAAGAAAAGGATAGTGGGAATGCTGAAAACAGTAAGGAAACTACAGTTTTTTGATGAAGAACAAGGAGGAAACAACAGCAAGAAGGTCTACAAAATGATGGCATGAAAGCATAGTGATGAAAATAGCAGTGAAAAGAGAGAAAACAATGAGATAGAGACTAAGATAAATGAAGAATAAGGAGACAACAGAAATTATGGAAAAGAAAATAATGAGGTAAATGATGAGAGAAGTTGAGCAAAAATAGAGTCTAAAAGGAAAGGGCAGCAAAGTGATGATAAATGAAGAAACAAATAAAGATCATGAGGAAGTAGAAGGTCAAACACAAGAAATTGATGAGGCTATAACAGAATTTGAAAATAAAGGCAGGGGCTAAGACAAAGGCATAGAGAGGATAGTTAATAAGCAAGACAACTTAGAAAATAGTCATGATAGTCATGACAACTGTCATGACTGTCATGATAAAAATCAACTTCTAAATGTTCAAGAAGCCCAAAGTGACAGTGCAGGAAATTTGCCAAAGGGAGAAACTTAGTGAAGGCTTGAGTGAGAAGCAGGTAAAAGTGAGACACAAGTTAGAAGTGTGAACACCAATGAAGGAGATAGCAGTGCCAGAAACAAAGAATTCATTGAAAATTAAAACACTAAAAGAGAGTAAAAGACCAAAAAAATTGGAGACATAACTCATGATTTTTCATAGGCTTATCCAAACCCTTGAAGGACCTCTCCACCAAGTTTGAGGCAAATTGGACAACTTTTAGTTTTTTCCAAATTTTGACCCCTAGGAGCGCAACACCCTAGGTGTTGCACACAAAATTGGTGCATCCTCAGCTCTCAAATTTTGTATTTTTTGACTTATCACATCACCAAAAGTCTTCTCACCAATTTTTAGATCATTTGGAACATTTTTACCCCCTCAAAAGGTCAAAAAAATCAAAACTTTGACCTTTCTGCCTGATTTTTAGACCAGGCGCTGCGCACAGAGAAATTTTGGGAGATTTGATTTTTGGACAGGAAAGTGGCAACACTCAGCACAACTAAAGAATTTCTAGAAATTATACTCATCAGGATTTCCAACGGGCCATCACGGAGCCAAATCCGGTGTTACGAAGTGTTCCAAAACTCAGCTGCAAGAGACCCCATTTTCTGCTAAAGTGGCGCTACGCAGAGAGGCTGTCTAGTGTGTTTTGGACCAAAAGTCAACAAAACACAGTAATTTATTGTAAATAGATATTTTTGAGTTTTTTGAGGCAAATTAAGCTAGAATTAGGTGCAAATAGTTATTTTAGCATTTATTTCTTGGGATATTATGTGCCTTGGGCCTTGCATGGTCTCTTGGCCATAAATGATATTTATGACTATATTTGACATTTTCCTATCACATTTAGGGTTTTGGTCCTCATTTACTCCATAACTAGAGCATGAGGCCCCTTTGTATTTTGTTGGAATTTTATGAGCTTGAAGAGAAATATACATGGTTTCATGAGCTTGGAGAAGAAATTGGTTTTGTGAAGTGGATGAATGGCTTGTTTGCTTGGATGATGGAGAAGCTTGTTTGTAGGATCCAATAGCTTGGTGAATGGTGATGTTTTCCTAATTTTTTTTATTTTTTCCTTTGTTATCATTATGTTTCATGTTTCTTAGTTTCCATTAAATAGAAAAGTATAGGTTGAGACATGTTCTTTGAGGCACCTCAGTCCTCCTGTTTGTTATAGCCTTTATGTTTTCTCTTTTGGCCATCTTAAGGAATTATTTGTTGCTCCTTAGGTCCACCAAAAATTGTTTTTTTTTTCATGCATGGTTAGTATGTTAGCTTACAAGTAAGATTTATGGTATGCCCTGCTTATTTGAAGTTCTCAAAACCCTATCTTGAAGCCTTTCTATGGAATATTGATTGCTTAGGTTAAGTCAAAGAGGTCTCGTTCGATCTTGCCCTTTTTCCATGCTTCTAAACTTGTTTCAGAGTTATAAATAGCTTGAAATATGATGTTTAGGAGTTCCCTCTTCATAAATTAAGTTATTTTTTAAAATCTTGTATGTTTTCCCAAAACCTGAAGGTGAATTTCTAAAGTTAGGAGTTCTAATGCTTCTATGTTTCATTGGAATGTTTATCTTATATGTTTATCAGTTTGAGTATTGTTCATGGAGATCAATGGTTTGCAATACCTCATGAGTTATGCTTCAGATTATATATTTGTAAGACCTCTTAGTCTTTTCCCCAACTTAATTTTCATTACACCATCATACATCACCTTAAGGATCCATTCACCTTGCTAAATCGGCCCTGTAATACACTCTGTTTCATCATTTAGGCATTCTTGAATTTCATTTGACTCCATGGTCCAATAGATTTGACATCCTCTCACTCCTATTATTACATTTGACCATCTTACCCATCCAAAATAATAAAAAACTCTTCACCTAATAACTAGCCTAAAACAAAACCCTAGAGCAAAAAGAACACATCCTTTGCACCCAATAGAGAGATTCCTCTCTGAGTCCAGGAAGGCTAGGTCCTCAGACTCCAAAGCTTGGTTCCATGTTACCCTGTCATTTGGCCTACCAATCTGCCAAATCATGGGACGCTAACATTCTGGCGATCACGGTGGGACCTTCTGAGTCAGTGGCAATATAAGTATTCCTTAGGACTCCAAAATCCCTTGTTAAAGAGTATCTAGTGATCATTTTGCCACCTCATCACCCAACACTAACATTCTGGCGATCATGGTGGGACCTTATGAGTTAGTGACAAACTAAGTAAACCTTAGAACTTCAGATGCCCTCATCAAGTCATTAAGAACACACACTATCAGCCAAAGAGTAGACTCTATTTGATTCATCATCCTAGAAAAATGATGACTCAGTTATAGGAAAATCTCAAAAAATTTAAGAGACTCAGAAAACCCAAAAACTCCCTTAGATTGGTTTTTTATTACTTATTGGTGGTGGACCATAATACATTTTACCTTCAAAAAAGCTAAAAATTTCCACCTAGCAACTCCACTAGCCTCCAGTAGGCCTATTACTTCATTAGCACTCATTTGACTTCTTAGAGTTGTTTCACACCAATCCTAAGAAGCTTATGAACCATTCATATATTGTAATAAGTACCATACATAAGAGAGGTCAGCCTTAAGAAATGGTACTAAAAACTTTCAGCCTCTCTGAATTTTGAAATTTGAAATATGCCTTCACATAGGATCAGTACCAGATCTCATCCGGACCTAAACCCTCCCAACATAGTTGATGACCCAGAGAAGATTTTTTGGCAAACTTCTAGATCTGGAAACTTAACCACTGTTAGGACTATCCATAGAACAAGCTCTGTACCTGAAAATATCACAACTTTACAAGATCCACAGTTTGACTTGCACCATACTAGGAGCCTCTTCAAAAATATGTCTCAAACTGATATTGATCAAACTGAACTTGAACCCTTAGATTTGCACTATATTTTTAGCAGAGAAGCCTCTCCTTCCACACCACCTGACTTTCAGCTTCTCCATCACTTCAACTCTTTCCATACCAAGTTTACTCAAAATCAGTTTGTTGGTCCAAGTACTTCCACCACACCCATCCATACCACCACTGTGAAAACTAATACACTTCATCCTACACCCCCTTTCACAAACCCACCTCTTGTAAACCCTCAAGCTCCCATCATGGCAGCTTGGTATGCACCTTTGGTCTTACCCCAACCCCTAGTGCCTTTTCCAAATGACTATCAATCTAACATCCCTCATTTCACCGGGGTTGAATCCATCACTGCCCAACAACATGTAGATAGAATCAATGATGCTTTTGATTACATGGAGATAGAGGAAGAAACCCTTAAGATGAGAATATTTGCACAAAGCCTAGGAGGAGAGACAAAAAAATGGTTCAAAGAATTAACTCCTAATTCAATACATGAGCTTCCTTCCCTTTATCAAAATTTTATAAACAAATGGGAAATCAAGAAAAACCCCCTCCAAATCCTGTCTGAATAAAACAAAATTAAAAGGAATGTAGGGGAGAGTGTGCAAGACTATTGCACTAGGTTTAACAATGTTTACAACACTCTCCTACCTCACATGAAATCCCCACTAGGCCTAGCTCTAGTAAAATTCCCTGAAGGTTTTGATCCTGACATGAATTTCCAATTAAGGGAAAGAGACTTGGACACCTTAGAAGAGATGCAAAAGGCATATATTAGTGCAGAAGTAAACCTAATTGAAAAGAGAGCTAGGTTGAAATAAAAAAGGAGAGTAACCTAAAAAGATGAAACTATACCCTTAACCTCCTCTTCTAATACCAAAATAGACAGCTTAATGATAAATATAGAAAGAATGATAGAAAAGATAAACTTAAATGAGAGGGCACCTCCTAGGGACAACCAAGTCAATTCCCAAAACCGAAACAGAACTCAAAACTTTAGAAGAGACACTTCTCAAAACAAACCAAGGGAAAGTGATTAACAAATCATACCTCCCTTTCAACAAAATTGTGTAGATGAAGATAAGGGAGAAATTATGGAACCTGAAGAGAACAATGTAAACCTAATAAGCCTTGATAATGAAAATGAAGATTATCTCACGGAAGAAGAACAAGGTCTTTTTTCTTTTGATCAAACTCAAACAGATGGGGAAAACTCTGAAGATTACCAATAAGGACTGGAAAATGCCATTATGGAAGTCCATAGGCAATATGACCTCGGGAATAAAAGAAACCAAGAAGCCTCTAAAAAGCACCCAATTGATACTGCTGCTAAGAGTACTCCAGAAAACAATCCTAAGGGAACATCAGACAATATAAATTGCATAACTAAGAAAGCTGACCCAAATAAGGAAAAAATTAGCTAGCAGAGTAGTGACACAATTTGTCCTAGTACCTCCACCAGTGACCCTAAGAAAACCATTCTGACTAAAACTCCAAATTAGGATAAAAAAATCAATAATGTAGAGAAGATCATGGTTGATAAAGCTGATGTTAATATGTCAAAAATACTAGTGCCTTTCAATTTTGAGGGAGAGATTGCCAAAATCAAGATAAATATGACCCTCATTGAATTGGTTACTCAACCCATATATAGATCTCAGATGTTGAAGGTACTAAACATAGGCAATGATGCTGATACTTTATACTTGGCTGATGACACACCTGAGTTGTCATTTGGACCCAAAATAGAAGGAAAATATCAAGAAGGAGCCATTCCACCTTTCTATATCAGCCTGAACATACATGACAAAATCTTACATAATGCCATGTTGGATTCCGGTGCCTCTCACAATCTCATGCCCAAAGTTGTGATGGAGAGATTAGGCCTAGAAATAACTAAACCTTACAAAGACCTGTACTCCTTCGATTCCATTAGGGTCAAATGTTTGGGCCTCATCAAGGACCTTTGTGTCAACCTGGCACAAGTGCCTGCAAAGAATCTAGTCCTGGACATAGTAGAGGCAGATATTCCTCCCAAGTATGGCATGCTCTTATCCAAATATCGAGGAGCCAAGCTTTAGGGGAACCTTCAACTAGATATGTCCTATGCAACCATCCCTGTTTTCAACCAGACAAGAAGATTATATCGAGAATCACATATGAAATATATGGTTAGCAGTCATGACAGACCAGACAACATTCCTCTCTATTCTATTCACTCAAATCTTGATTCTTTCATTCTATATAATGAGGAAGAAAATGTTGAGCAGGTATATGAAGTTGAAACACATCAAGACACACTATAACAGTCAAATCATTCTTTACATAGAGAACTCAGTATTCATACCTTTATAAATCTTGAACAAACACATCATGACAAAATCAAACTTGACTCTCTACACACTAAAAATGAAACCTTAAAATCAATGGTCAATTTGATATATATATCAGGTTGCTCAACAGGAGGTCAAACATCGGAAACCAAACCCTTCCCTTCTACCTATTCCAAAATTCTAAGATGCCCTCATAGAACAAAAATACTAGGTGATCCTAAACAAAGGAATCTTATGTTTTTACCTTATCTAGACACTTCATTATCAGAGAGTCTTGTTCCTTCTGAAAAACTGTTGACCCTAGCCATCAATCCTAAAGGGATGTCTGTTGAAACTGATATAGAGGGATACAATATAGGTAGTCTAAGAAGACCCAAGGTGATTAACTTATCTGAAACCTTTCCATTACACACAAAAATCAAATACTTGAGGTTATGAAAGAAATTTCAGGATGCTCTTGTTTATAGAAGTAAAATTTCAAAACCTGATGACATAGACATTGTTCCAAAGAGACCTCTTTCCAAGAAGAACTATGAAGCCTTTGGAAAAATCCTGTTACTAACTAAGAAAACCAAAGCATGCAGACTGTGTATGGACTTCAGACACTTAGGCAAACCCTCCATGGAATACAAACACCCTTTTCCCAAAATAAGTTATTCTATGCCAAAAATGGAAATTTCTAACAAGGTGTCTTTGATTGGTAGTGTTTCAGGTTTTCATGAGATGATACCACTTCAAATAAATCAACACAAAGATATTTTCAAAATTCCTTGGGATGACTACATGCTTGACCAAATTTTTCCTCGAATAAGGAAAGCTAACGACACCTTCCAAGAGGCCACAACTCCTATTACCAACTTTTTCACTATGATTTACATTGATGACTTTGTCATTATTTTAGGAGCTAATGAAGATGGCCTTTTTCACCTAGACAGTGTCTTTCACAGAAGCAAGGTTTGGGAACAAAAATCAAAGAGGGAATGTAAAGGAGAACTTGACATATTTGAAAATTATTTGCAGAAATCTTGCACCATGCCCCCAATAATAGATATTCATGTTCCTTATTTGCAAGAACTGAATGAAAAAGGGTTGGTAGATGATCATGGGGAAGATAGGGTAATCAAATATCATGGCCATCTAGAGTCTTAGTTAGAATTTCTCATTCATTGTACATATCACTGTTTGATGAAAAGACATTGAGAGAAATCACAAAGAAAATACAAAAAAGAAAAATGGAAAAGAGGGCAGATTTGAAAAGAGGTAAAGCCCCATACCCAAAAAAATAGAAATTACTAAAAGTGTGTAAGTATAAATACCACTACTAGTGCATAAAGGAGTCTTGTTTCAGTCATCTAGCCTAATCATGGTTGAAGCATGTTTTGAATTTATTTGTTGATAAGTTAGTGAAAGATAATGGGTAAAATTGTTCAAGCTTGACTTGTCAAAGGATAGATTAGGTAGAAAGATACTGGTTCCACATGCCTAAAACAGAACCAAAGAGAAAATTAGGGATGAGTAACAAACAATGTATCCTAGCCCTGGTTTTTCTAGTCTTGTTTTGTACAAAAATAACATTTGTGTGCAGCTTTTTTTTATGCCACAAACCCATGGTAAACCAAATTGTATAATCTTGATTTAACCATGTTTTCAATTTCATGTTTGTAGCATAGTGAATAAATCCTGTCAAACAGTTTAACCTTGACATTTGAATAGTATAGGTATAGAATCAAAGGAGTTCATTAGCCTAATCTGAACTCCCGAAAGACATAAGGTAGAAGTAGATAGTTTATTTTGGCTTTCAAAAAGAAAACAATGTCAAGGTTACTAGCCTGAATGCACTTGAAGAAGAAGAAATGTTAGGCAAGTAAGTTGGGTAGGTAGAGGTGGATTTAGGCTAATCATGTCTTTCAGATTATTGAGATCATAAGCTTTGAGCAAGCATCACCAAGAGAAAGAGGTAAAAATATGCCCAATGGATGAGGCACTGGTCTTCATGAAGCCAGAAATCTGAAGTTCTTGACACCTCCTGAAAAGGAGTTGGCCTCCCCAAGTGGAGCCACTGTTAGTCATCAATAATTTTTGCCTTCATAGATGACTAAATTTTTTCCCTAGATTTCTAGAAACAAAGTTCTTGAACATTGTGAGTTCTAGAAATCTCACTGCCTTCATCATCCTTAAAGATAATTTTTCACTATTCCATCTTTTCCATCATGTCTAGCATTGTCTACCAGTCACAAAAAACCCATTAGTGGCTTATGTCACTATCCTTGCTTGTATGCTTTCACCTGTGGCCAAAATCCTCTGTCTTGTTTTTCCTAAAAACCCCCCACTGCTACTTAAACCCACCAAACAAACAACCTTGTTGTGCCTCCCAAAGTACTCTCAAACACTAATAGTCTCAAACTATCTCTGTAGGCTCTTTAGATAAATCAAGTACATTGGATTTTAGATCTTCAATACATCAGTCTATCATAAAATCCATCTTGCACTTGATAAGCCTAAGTTCTAGGTCTCAGTCCAAAAAACCAAATCCAAGAAGGCCTCCCCTAGGTCACCTAGGGTTTTCACAAAGTCATAGGATGGATTTGGTGCCACAAAAACTCTGTTCTTCCTATATGAAGAAAATACATTCAAATAAGGGGACAAGTCACTTTGTCCTAGATTCACCAAAGAGATCATTCAAGGAAGGTTTTTAGCCTAAAGCATGAATCTTGCAAGGGTACAATTTCCCTTTTCTCACATTTCTGCAAGAGGGTCAAAAAAACCATTAGATTAGCAATGAGTTAAGGTAAAAGAGAAAGATCATCATACAAAGACCATTCATAGCAAGAAGAAAGCAGCAAGCATATGTTTGATGGGAATCAGGGTTTGCAACAATGTTGACCAAACAAGGAATCAGTCCTAGGGTTACAAAGACAAAGGCCGCCTCAACTCCTTTAAATACTCATTGAATAATTTTTAGGAATGATTAGTGAATTTTGTGAATTTTTTGAGGACTTAGAAGACAACACTATTTACTTTTTCCTAAGCAGCCCTAAAAACCTAGGAGTTTGGCAAGATGGACAAAGATGGTCACATGGTGACAAAGAAGCCTCCTTCAACACATCAGATGGTTTCAACATGTTTTCAAACTACTTTCTAGGTTTTGGAAAAAGGAATTAACTCCACTATAACAAGGAAGAAGGAGGATAAAGAGTATCATCAAAAGGGTTAAGCAATATCAGTTCAAAGGTATGATTTCTCAAAGCAACAGTTAGAAGTAGTTTCAAATCATAAAAGAGGGAAAGCATGAGTTAAAATTACCCCAGGAAGTAATTATGGTAAGCACAGGTTCACCGTTGATAAAATGAGTTTTCTAAGTCCAAAAGAGATAGTGATGAAAAGAAGAAATTGTGTAGGCACTTGCATACACAGAAGTGACCAGCAATGGCACAAAAATGGTTTATACACCTCACCTCCTTCATTAACATACATCATCTAGAAAATATGAACATACATGTAGCTGGTTTGAGAAAATTAAGGCCTCCAAAATAGTTTCTTTATCAAGGTGTATTCTGCAAAAGATAGTTTAGCTATAAAATGACATTTCTGTAGGATTGTCAAGATAAAATACCTACAGGAAAATTAATAAAGAAAAATAGGCCAAATGTTTTTTTCACAATGGTTTCCCATACGAAGACTAAAAAGAGGCTATTGATGCTTGTTACTAGGGTTTTTCATCCTAGAATATTTTTCACTATTTTTAAAAAAGAGAAAAATAGGACAAAAGGTAAATCCCAAGAAAATATGTCAAAGGATCACAACAATCTGTTGTTTGCAAGTGTCGAATTTTCTTAAAGATGTTTTCATTATTCAAAATGGTTGAAAGGCACTTGTTTAAACTTTATAATTTTTTTGTGAGCACAAGGGAGGTATCTAGAGGCTTCTAGCAAAGAACATAAACATTTTATGCCAAAACTGCCACCTACAGGGCTAAAGGGCCACAAAGCATAGTGAGAAAAAAGTAAGGAAGATGAATCTTATAAAAAGGGGGTTTTGACATCAAAATTGTTTTTCAAAAGGATTATGAAGTCCCCTCGACCTGTTCCACATCTCATTTCCATTTCAAAAGGGTGAAGAAGCCATTGAAAAATGGATTTTAAGGGTTTTTTGTGCAAGTCTGTGGAAATTTGCAGGCATTGCGCACCAAGGCCTGCACTACACACCTGGCCCTCAGTGCTGCACCTAGAGGAGGCAATGAAAATGTTATTCAACACTGCGTTGTGCACCTGGAGCCTTGCGCTACGCACCTGGGCATGTGCTATGCACAGGCCCAGAACGGCCTAACTCCCCACAAAATTAACTCGACACTGTGCTCCGACAGGCCAGACTGGCCCTTCTCCGACCTAGCGTTGCGCTCTGACTGGCCCAACACGACCTAAACGTGCAGTCGGGCTGGCGCTACGCACAGACAGACTTTTCCCAGATTTCTCCAAAAGGGCCAAAATCAATGTTTTTTGCCTCCAACTTTTCTGCAAACATTAAAAAAGGGTTGGTAACTCCTTTTCCTTACTTACCAACTGTTCTTTGCATAATCCAAAAAGGCACCTTTGGGCCTAAAATGACCAAACCATAAGCTGCATAAAAGCAAATTTTGACCTTCTAAAGGTAGGGTTTGCAGTATTGATATTTATCATTTGATTAAAGGACACCCAATACAAGCTAAGCCCTCTCCTAGTAGCTTTGAATCTTTCCTAGACCTACATCACTTTGCCCTCCATTGCTGAAGGTTTTTCCCTCACCATCCCTCATTCTGTTCTCCCTAAACTTAAAATTTCTCATCAAGCAGAGTGCTAGTTTTTGCATATAAAATCTCAAACCTCCATTCACCAGGATTTTCTTTCCACCTCACACTCACTTTCTTCCACTCATTCATATCCTTCCCCTTTGTTTTCTCCACAAAGAAACTTGTCTGTTTCCTCTTACTCCTAAAAAAAATCCTGTCAAGATGGTGATAGAGATAATGATAAGCAATAAAATAGCAGTAACAACAAAGAACAAGCAAAGGATAGTGGGAATGATGAAAAAAGTAAGGCAACTACAGTTTTTTGATGAAGAACAAGGAGGCAGCATCAGCAACAAGGTCTACAAAATGATGGCATGAAAGAAGAATGATGAAAATAACAGTGAAAAGAGAGAAAACAGTGAGATAGATACTAAGTTAGATACAAAACAAGGATGCAATAGAAATGAAGGAAAAGAAAATAATGAGGTAAATGGTGAGAGAAGTTGAGAAAAAACAAAATCTAAAGGGAAAGGGCAACAGAGTGATGATAAAGGAAGAAACAAATAAATATCATGAGGAAGTAGAAGGTCAAACACAAGAAATTGATGAGGCTGTAACAAAATTTGAAAATAAAGGTATGGGCCAAGACAAAGTAATAGAGAGGATAGTTAATAAGCAAGACAACTTAGAAAATAGTCATGATAGTCATGACAGCTGTCATGACTGTCACGATACAAATCAACTTCTAAATGTTCAAGAAGCCCAAAGTGACAATGTAGGAAATTGGCCAAAGGGAGAACCGTAGTGAAGAGCTGAGCCAAAGAGAAGCAAGTGAAGAAGGTGATGGTAAGTTTGAAGGCCTGAGTGAGAAGTAGGTAAAAGTGAGACAAAATTTAGAAGTGTGAACACCAATGAAGGAGATAGCAGTGCCAGAAACAAAGAATTCATTGAAAATTAAAACACTCAAAGAGAGTAAAAGACCAAAAAACTTGGAGACATAACTCAAGATTTTTCATAGGCTTATCCAAACCCTTGAAGGACCTCTCCACCAAGTTTGAGGCAAATTTGACAACTTTTGGTTTTTTCCAAATTTTGACCGCTAAGAGCGCAGCACCCTAGGTGCTACACACAAAATTGGTGCATCCTCAGCTCTCAATGTTTTCATTTTTGAAATTCTCACATCACCAACAGTGCTCACCAATTTTTAGATCATTTGAAGCATTTTTACCCCCTCAAAAGGTCAGAAAACATCAAAACTTTGACCTTTCTGCCTCATTTTGAGACCTGGCGTTGCGCACCAAGCAGTGTTGGGAGGTTTGATTTTTGGACAGGAAGCTAGCATCTAATCAACACAACCAAATCATTTATGGAAATTAGAATCATCAGGTTTTCCAACGGGCCATCACGGAGCCAAATACAGTGTTAGGAAGGGGTCCAAAACTCAGCTGCAAGAGACCCCATTTTTTGCTAAAGTGGCACAATGCAAAGAGGCTGCCTAGTGTGTTTTGGACCAAAAGTCAACAAAACACACTCATTTATTGAAAATAGATATTTTTCAGTTTTTTGAGGCAAATTAAGCTAGAATTAGGGGCAAATAGTTATTTTAGCATTTATTTCTTGGGATATTATGTGCCTTGGGCCTTGCATGGTCTCTTGGCCATAAATGATATTTATGACTATATTTGACATTTTCCTACCACATTTAGGGTTTTAGTCCTCATTTAATCCATAAATAGAGCATGAGGCCCCTATGTATTTTGTTGGAATTTGATGAGCTTGAAGAGAAATATACATGGTTTCATGAGCTTGGAGAATAAATTGGTTTTGTGAAGTGGATGAATGGCTTGTTTGCTTGGATGATGGAGAAGCTTGTTTGCAGGATTCCATAGCTTGGTGAATGGTGATGTTTTCCTAATTTGTCTATTGTTTCCTTTGTTATCATTATGTTTCATGTTTCTTAGCTACTATTAAACATAAAAGTATAGGTTGAGACATGTTCTTTGAGGCACCTCAGTCCTCCTGTTTGTTATAGCCTTTATGTTTTCTCTTTTGGCCATCTTAAGGAATTATTTTCTACTTCTTAGGTCCACCAAAAATTGTTTTTGTTTCATGCATGGTTATTATGTTAGCTTACAAGTAAGATTTATGGTATGCCCTGCTTATTTGAAGTTCTCAAAACCTTATCTTGAAGCCTTTCTATGGAATATTGATTGATTAGTTTAAGTCAAAGAGGTCTCGTTCGATCTTGCCCTTTGTCCATGCATGTAAACTTGTTTCAGAGTTCCCAATAGCTTTAAATATGACGTTTAGGAGTTCACTCTTCGTAAATTAAGTTATTTGTTTAAATCTTGTATGTTTTCCCAAAATTTGAAGGTGAATTTCTAAAGTTAGGAGTTCTAATGCTTCTATGTTTCACTGGAATGTTTATCTTATATGTTTATCGGTTTGAGTATTGTTCAAAGAGATCAATGGTTTGCCCTAACTCATGAGTTATGCTTTAGATTATATATGCATCAGACCTCTTATTCTTTTTCCCAATTTAATGTTCATTACACCATCATACATCACCTTAAGGATCCATTCACCTTGCTAAATCGGCCCTGCAATACACTCTATTTCATCATTTAGAAATTCTTGACTTTCACTTGACTTCATGGCCCAATGGCTTTGAAATCCTCTCACTCCTTTTATTAAATTTGACCATATTACCCATCCAAAACAATCAAAAACCCTACACCTAATAAATAGCCTAAAACCAAAACCCTAGAGCATAAAGAACACATCCTTTGCACCCATTAGAGAGATCCCTCTCTGAGTCCAGGAAGGTTAGGTCTTCGGACTCCAAAGCTTGGTTCCATGTTACCCTATCATTTAGCCTGCCAATATGCCAAATCACGAGATGCTAACACCTTCACCTTCATTATCTAGATCATCAACCTTCCATAGCCTAGGCCCACTCCATAACTATGCTATACATGTGGACATAAGTCTCCATGGTTGACTGCATTGTTTCTCCATGTCCTACATCATGTTCACATGGGTGATCACCATCTCCATCATGTGTGCATTAAATGCATCACTTCCTCCACTAACTTATCATAAGTTCTTTATGATCTTCTTTGAATGCACTATGATCTTAGTTGACCTCTTCAAAGATCCTCATGATTTTACATTTAAGATCCATGATCTTATTTAACTGTTTCATCCTCCATGATCTATCTCATAAATGAGACATAATCTTCACTTATTTATCATTAATTGAGTTTCTCCACTACTCCATGATTTATATCTAGATCTATAATATCCACATACACACATCAAAAGTGGATTTTATTCATCTTTGAGGATTATGGGTCCCTCCACCCTTTTATTTAATTAATTAATTAAGTTTATTAACAACTCTAATATTCCAAATATCACGTGATAAATTGGGAATATTACAGACCTATACCCCTTCCCCTTCCACCTCCATCAAGCATGATACTGGAAATATGTTGTAGGAATTCAAGAGTGAGATGTTGTACACCTTTTCATTGAAAATGGACACAACATAGATCAAGAGAAAGAAAGAGGAAGCATAAAGAGCCTTGGCTGTATTCTTCCCTAGATGTACTAGAGAACACCCTTGAAATGAATTTTCATTAAATTTCATAGAGTTTCTCTTAGTCTTAGGAGAATCATGCCACAAAAAAATGTCCCTCCTTACCCAGACTGAAAGTTGTATATCAAGATGGGGAAGTAGGACTAGAGAAACTATGTTTCATCAACCAGAGAAGGTCTCAATGCCCTCAGCCATATCAGCAGGGTATGCAACGTGCACCTTATTCCTACTATCACAACAATCAGAATGTACCTATGAAATCTTGGTACACCCTCTCTCCTCCATCCTGGCCTACACCTCCTACTTTTCCTTACAACCATCCAAATCATCCTCAGCCTATGAACCAACCATTTAAGCAGTATTTTTCTCAACAACCTCAGTGGAACAACCCATCCCAAGGGTAGAGGTCTCAACATAATCAACCAAATACCCTAATGCCTCCACCCCAACATCAACCTCAGCTTACTCATGATGCTCCACCCAAGCTACCCTAGATGCCTACACAACCCAATCCGAAAGCAAACAACAGACATGCACAATAGGTTTACAGTAGAGAGACATCTTATCTAGTTTATGATGTGGAGATACAAGATATTAATCTCAGTTTGGGAAGAGTAATCCCAAAAAAGAAGCCTCCATATCCACCTATAGAGGTTGAGGAGGAAAAGGAAGAAAGTAGCATTCAGATCCAACAACCTCCTTTTCTTGAGTGCTTGATCCACTCCAGTCAGCACACCCCAGAGGAGACCAAACTTCTGGGAGAAATGAAAAAATTGTGTATAAAAATGCCCCTTCTCCGGGTCATTAAGGATTTCCTTATTCACAATAGGATCATCAATTAAAAGTGATTCAAGAAACCAAGGAGAAAAAAGAAATATACCCACACCATCAATGTACTAGGACAACTATCCGACTTAATGTTGGGAAGGATGATCTTCCCCAAGTACCTGGACCCTGGTAGTCCAGTTTTATATGTGCACATAGATGGTATCATCGTCCCCAATACTCTGATTGATCTCAGGGATGGCATCAATGTAATTACCAATGAAATGATGCTTAAACTCAACATCCAAGGGACTTTGAGGAAAACCACAATGGTTTTGCAACTTGGAGATCGGTCCACAGTAACTCCGAAAGTAATTATTGAGGATTTTATGGTTTCAATTAACTCTTGGGAGTATCCTACAGATTTCTTGGTTCTCCATCCAAAAACCAAGTTGAATGGATATCCTCTCATTCTAGGGAGACCTTGTCTAGCCACTCTGATGCTTATATCAGTTGTCGATTTGGAAACATGACTATTAAGAATGGGCCCTTACCTAAACAACTGGTATTATATCCTCCAGCCCAACCTTCCTTTCACCAAGACCTGCCTATATGGTTGGACGATGAAGAAAAATATTAAGTATACAACACTACACCCATTTGTACCATAGATGATATTATTATATGGGGGGGAACTTGATGAAGATGAACTCATCGACAAAGTTATTCAGAACCAATCCCACACTGACAGCCCGCTTGAAAACTTATTCAAAGAATATAAACATCACCCTTGGATGGAACTTCAATCAGCTGATTCAACCTATAAAACCACTAAGGCTGTGGAATTTGGCCCGTCCAAATCTCCAAAAATTAGCTTAAACCTCTCAGATATAGAAGAAGAGAAGCTATGCCAGCTTTTGAAAGAAAACCTAGATGCATTTTCTTGGGACTACAAGGACATGAAAGGGGTGCATCCCTCACTGTGCAGACATCATATTTACATTAAAGAAGGATGCAAACATGTGTTCCAACCACAAAGGCAGATGAACCCATCTCTAAATGGCATAGTCAAGGAAGAACTGCAAAAATTGTTGGATGTAAGTTTCATTTATCCTATATCATACAGTGAATGGGTATCTCCTCCTATCCTAGTCTTGAAGAAGAATGGAAAATGGTGAATCTATGTTGATTATCGGGAACTCAGCAAAGCCAATAAGAAGGACCATTTCCCTTCGCCATTTATAGATCAAGTTTTGGATGGCTTTATAGGAAATAAGTTATTTTCTTTCTTAGATGGGTTCAGTGGGTATAACCTGATCCAAATTATCCCTGAAGACCAGGACATGACTACTTTCACATGTCCTTTGGGTACTTTCGCTTACATATTCCTACCATTTGGGTTGTGTAATGCCTTAGCTACCTTCCAAAAATATGTCTTGAGCATTTTATTTGAGCTAGTCCATGACTCGGTTGAAATCTACATGGATGATTTCACACCCTATCGGGATGAATTCCAGGAATCTCTCTCCAATTTGGGAAAAGTGTTGAGAATATGCATTGAGATGCATCTCTCCCTGAGCCCAAAAAAGTGTGAATTTTTGAAAAGAGGAGTATTATTGGGACACTAAATCTCCCAAGCAAGAATACAGGTGGAACTGAAAAAAATCACAATCATCAAAATGGTACCTACTCCTAAAATTCAGAGATATGTCAATATTTTCTTAGGTTTAGCTAGCTACTATAGAAGATTTATCAAATATTTTAGCAGGTTGGCTTCACCACTATTTGATTTGTTGGTAAAAGACTTCGAGTTTACTTGGTCCAATCTCTATCAAGAATATTTTGAACTCATTAAGGGGAATTTATCTACTGCCCCCATTCTCCGAGGTCCAAATTGGACTCTGCCTTTCCACATCCATACAGATGCATCAAAAAAAGCTATGGGGGAATCCTTGGGATATAGCTTGAAGACAAATTACCTTATGCAATATATTTCATTAGTAATAAATTTTCCAAGGCTGAACTCAATTATTTGTCACAGAGAAGGAAATGTTAGCCATTTTCCATGCTTAAAAAAAAATTAGACATTATATCACTGGTTATAATACCTTGGTACACACTGACCATGCAACCATCAAATATTTAATGAAAAAACCTGATGTTAATTCTAGAATAATTAAATGGGTTTTACTATTACAACAGTTTGACCTAACCATTGTCGATAAAATTGGAAAGGAGAATGTTGTTGCAGATTTTTTATCCAAGTTAGATATACTTACAGATGAAGAAGGAATGGTGGATGACTAGCTCCTAGATGAACACCTATTTTCTATCTCATCACTCTCTCCATGGTTTGATGACATAGCTAACTACTTCGTTGCTGAAAATTTCCCTCCTAACCTCTCATCCGAGGAGGAGAGAAAGATCATTAGAAAAGCGCCCCTTTTATGTGGATTGGGGTAAATCTCTTCAAGATAGGTCATGACCAAATTCTCAGAAGAGGGAGGAAGAGGTTTTTGACATCCTATCTACATGTCATGGTAGCCTTTGTGGGGGCCACTTTGTTGCAAAAAGGACATCCTTGAAAGCTTTGAAAGAAGGTTACTATTGGCCTACCCTTCACCAAGATTCCAAAAGATACACTAGCAGGTGTGACCAGTGCCAAAGGATGGGGAAACCTACACAGAGGGATGAGATGCCTTTGCACCCTCAAGTGGCTCTAGAGCCATTTGACAAGTGGGGCATGGAATTAATTCGACCCATTGATCCACCATCTTGCCAAAAAAAGTATATCATAGTCGGCACTAACTACCTGACAAAATGAGCTGAAACAAAGGATCTAAAGGTAGAAACCGAGGAGAAGGTGATATAATTTCTAAGAGAGAATGTGTTCTACAAATTTGGATACCCCAGAGAGTTAGTTACTTATCAGGGGGCACAATTCACATTTCATCTCATTGAGAATCTTCTGAGGAGGCACAATATAAAGCATAATACTTCCACTACCTACCACCCTCAAGAAAATGGCCAAGTGGAAGTGACCAACAGAGCCTTGGAGAATATCCTCACCAAGGTTGTGAGTAGCAGAAGAAAATATTGGGTGGACAGATTGGTGGAAGCTACTTGGGAATACAACACTACTTGGAAAACAACAACAAGGTTCACTCCTTATGACTTGGTCCATGGGATGAAAGCTCTGCTTTCAATTGAATTTGTGTTCAACACGTTAAGGATGGAAGCTAAGTTAGACCTGGATATATTAAAGGCCCAACAAGAGAGTTTGTTACAATTAAATGGATTGGATGAGTTGAGGATGAAATCACTCCTTCACACAAAAGAGATTCAGCTGCAAAGGAAGGTCTGGCATGACAAGAACATTTAGGAGAAGACCTTTCAAGAAGGAGACTAGGTGTTGTTGTATGACTCAAGGTTCAAGGATTTCAAAGGAAAATTGATGAAAAGATGGTTGGGACCCTACAAAGTGGAAAAATGTTATGATAATGCTGCATTTCAGATCATAACCATAGATGAGGAAGGGATTCCCCTAATTTTCAATGGTTACAGGCTTAAAGGTTACAAAATTCCCCTGTCTAGGGCTGAATTTATAAATTCCATAAACATGGAGGTTTATGTCATGGGAGACTCCATAGTTTCTAGCACCTCCCCCACCTAGGAAATAAAGAGAAAAAAATCAAAAATAAAGAGGCATGGGTGAAAACCTCTCTGAGGTGGCCAAGGCCAACTCTAGGGTTGAAAATCTCCATGAGACAATCCTCGAACAAAAAACAAAAACCAAAAAATAAAAGATACTTGGGTGAAAACCTCTTTGAGGTGCCCAAGTTAGGCAGCCCAGTTGACTTCAAAGAGAGAGACAGAGAGAGAGAGAGAAATGGAAATAGGAAAGAAACAAAAGGAAAAAGAGAAAGAAAATACCTGTGCACTCATTTTTTTTTGTTTTTCAGGTTATTGATCAAGGGTGGTTTTTGGATCCAAAGTAGCAACTTTTCCTCACTTATCCCTCTCCTCTACTTACACACTCCATGAACCAATCCATCATGCACCCATTCATTCATTTCACCCCTCAAATAGGGATAAAAATCCATTTTTTCTCCTCACTGTAATTGCTACAGGAAAGTCTAGTAGTTACAAGATTCCTGTAGCACTACAGGAAACTGCTGCAAATGCTATAGGAAACTTATTTATGAGGAAAGGAGCTCTCTCAAGGATTTATAAACTTCAAGGAGAGCCTAATAATTTAATTTTTTCCTATACCTACCACTCCTAACCCCTCATTTAACTCCATGCACAAGGATTCACTCTCTAAACCCTATGTTGTGCCATTAGCATCTAGATCATCTGTAACTTAGCATGAGACCAATCCCCTTACCTATCTACCACTCCACCCATTAAATTACTACATTCATAACCTCCATAAACTATTTCCCTTCATTTCTAAGCAACTTGAAGCCCTAAGAGGCAAAAAGAAGGTTGTTACAGGAAGTTGGAAAGTTTCCTGTAGCAATTCTGTGTACCGCAAACCAAGGACAAAAGCTAAAGATAAGTTTGAGAAGATGGCTCTAGAGGACCACCAGCATAATCCAGGAGAGAGAACACACTAGCCAAGGCACCTAAATACCTCCATGCAACACCTGCAAGAATAAAAAAAACAAATCAAAGGTTAAGAAGCTCACTCAGGAAAAAAAAAAAAAAAAAAAAAAAAAAAATATATATATATATATATATACGAAGAAGACAGTGTGCAGTTTTGCATGCCTTGTACCAGATCATTCTACAACACATCCGCACTAGGTAGGATCAGGTATGTCCCTTCACCTCTCGCTATGCACTCATAATGACCAAAATAGTTTAATGTCGAGGTTTAGAAACTTAAAAGGAAAAAAAAGGTGGCCAGTTAACTTGGCCACCTTCATAGATATAAACTGAATGAAAAGTGAAGAGTACATGCCACTTGGGAAAGTGAAATCAGTTAAGGGGGAGTGAACAAGGATGAGGATGTGATTCCAAGGTTGGAGTAATCATTAACTGGAGTGGGATCAATGGTATCAAAGAGGGACACTTGTGCTAAGTACGAGTCAACACCCCGCTTCAAATTTGGATAAAAATACCATAAAGGTGATTTATGCCTCATTATACTAAATTTTTTGAGCATTTAGAGAGATGTGGGAGAAAAATAAGGCAGAGGAGCCATCAAGGAGAGATGCATCGAAGTCTGAGATTGCATTCACCATCGCGCTACAGGAAACAATGAAGTTTTACAAGAACCTACGTAGGAAGATAAACAAGAATAAAAAGGAAAAAAAAGTCACCTTTGGGTGAAATTACTTCCTAAGGCCATCATATCCCAAGAAAAAACATCAGAGGATAGAGGCAAGTGGTTTCCACCCTCTAGAATTGCAATTTCTCCATGAAATTTACACACATTCAATTATAATTTGGGAATTAAATGGTGAAGATTTTAATTGCTTGAGACCATAATCTCTGAGACCTCTTCACAAGTAACACTCAAACAAAAAAACCATCTGACCACCTTCCTATCACAACCACAAAAATGGGAGGGGGATTTATCATAAGGGAGCCCACTAATATTAAAATAATAAGACTTATCCTCAAGTAATGGATATTTTCATAAACGACCAATGGCTAGGGCTATTCAAGCTTCTGAAGGGTTTTGATGAGGAGATAGCTCGAGAGTTTGTAGTGGCTCTCCAATCACACTCAGAGGATAGAGACACCATTGTGGTTAGGGGCCTAGCCATCACACTTTCACCTAAAATAATCAACATAATCACCACTTTTCCCTTAGGAGTTAAGTGGATTAAAGAAAGGATGTGAAGCACTGTAGCAAATAAAATATGCTTTCTTCTAGGAGAAGAATACATTGATGAAAAGAATGGAGTAAGGAGAGAAAACCTTCCATACCCCTAGGATGAAGTAGCCTTCCATATCATGAAACTCATTTCCTGTGGAGGTAGTCTTAGTGTATTCTATGGATACCATTTTAGGTTGTTGAATGAGCTTAGATTTCAAGGATAACTCCCTCCAGAACAAAGATTGAGAATTTCTTATTTCCTCTTTAACTCAACAAGAAACATGAACAAAAAGGTGAGGGAAAGGAAATGCCAGAATTTGGCTCATCGTGGCCTTATAAAACTAATAGTGAGTGATGCTCTGAGAAGACTAAACCTCCCTCTATCTTAGTCATCATTCATAGACATGGATAGGGAAACCTTCATAACCACCCAAACATGACAAACCTCTACCTATAGTCTTAGAGAGAGGGAGGTATAAGAAGAAGAAGAGGAGGCTGAAAATGAGGAAGAAAAATAATAAATGGAGGTTCAAATAGAAAAAACATATATATTATAAACACAGAAGGAAGAGGCTGAGGGGAAGAAGGAAGAAAAGACAGAGGGGAAGAAAATTTTGGACCCTATTCTTGGTAGTGATACCTTCCCTTAGGACACCAACATGTCACCAGACATAATAGATCAGGATGTGGTTTCTACTCTAGCCACTTTGAGCACACCAGTGAAAACAAAGAGGAAGAGCCAAACACCCATGTATTTTAGGACTAGGAAGAGCCAAAGGGTGAGGCAAAGGAAACCAAAAACTACAACTAAAAGTCCTATTTCCATTGAGGAGTCACCAAAGAAAGATGATGAAATAAGTATAGAAGAAGGAAAGGTTCAAGAGGTCACCTCACCTATGAGGAACCCTATGACCTACATAAGAAGACATTCGTCAAGTTTGGCATCCCATACACATCTAGCAACCCCCACAGACCCTCAAAAGACAGAAAAAAGGGGAAAACAAGTAAGAGATGGTCTTCAGTAGGAAAAACATAGTTTTCTACAGGAAATTATGGCTTTGATAGAGGAAACTCTAGAAGACCCAGAATCAGAGAAAGAATCCTTGGTTGAGGGAGAAAAGACAACCATGGATGGGGCAAGAGGCCCACGAAGTTGAGGAAAAGGCACAAGATGAAGGGAAATATGAAAAAGGGGGGAAGTAAAATATGACAAGGAGGAGCCTACCTCACCAAAACCTATCCTCAAATATGTATCAGTAGTGGCACACCCTAGCCCTTGACCAAATCTCAACTCCTACTATAAATTTATTGAAGGGGGGATATTGATTCCTCAGAAGTTTATAGTACCTTTATTCTATCAGTTGGAAGAGGAGAGGGCACGCACTCATCATTGGATGAAGATTGCTACAACAAAATGTGTGCATGAAATAAGGGTTATGGAGGAAAACGTGACTGAGTTGGGAAGGGATTTATCTGATGCTAGGCTCAGAGAATCCATGTTGAAAGAGAAACTTTAGAAGACCCAAGTAGAGAGTGAAAAATCACAGGATCAACTTTAGAAAAAAGACAAACAAATAGCCACCGTAGTAGATTTGTGCATGGAGTCCATCCAACAGAGATACCCATCAGACTCCTATGCAGTCTACCTCAAAGAAAAATGACTCCTATTTCAGATTGGGACACTAGCCTCTTATGGATCCTTACCCTTTCAGAACTATAGAGAATTCATTGAATTTTGCAATCAGTCAAGTATGTGAGATAAGGAAAAAATAGCAGAATTCTACATGCACAATCTTGTGTTGAAAAACTTGAACATTTGGGACCCTAATCCTAGAATGGGAGACATGTGGTTAATGGCATTAGCCTCTTGGATGGTTAATGAGGAAGCCAGAGCATAAGAATTAAGAAGGGTAATGAGGATAGAAAATAGGGAGCCTCTACACATTAGGGCAGAACTATTTAGCACTAGGGGATTTATCAAAAACCATCTAAAGATAGAAAAATATGTTTCACTTGCATAAAATTATCTCAACACACAAGCTCAAGCGATGGCTCATCTTAATGTTGTTTCTAGGTTGTTGGGAGATGAATTCATAATGGCTATTCAAAGGATATGGAATAGCCTCCCTAAAAGTCTTAGAAATATGGAATACCAGACACCAAAGATATTGAGAGGTGCCATAGAAAGAGCACCATTAGACAAGAGGGCCATGCAGGCCAAGAATATTTAGTGGCTTGGTTTGAAACTCAGTCCACCCTTGCTGCTGGGAATGAGTGATGGAAAAGACCAAGATGAGAAGAGTAGATAATATGAGGAGGTAGAAAAAAATGATGGCTTTTAACCTCCTGAAGGGACTCCCACACTTCTTCCTTTGGAAGTCAGAGGATCCATTAAAGCTTTGAAACAAATGCAGAAGGAGGACTAAGTTGCTTAGAGGATGAGAAAAAATTTGGTAGGGGGGCGATGATGAGCTCCATATTTAGGTAAAATTGGAGGGGTTAATTGTAACCTTTTTAGAATTATTAAGCATCTCTTTCTAACATTTAATTATATTATGGTCTTATGTTGCTAGTGTAGATGGTTATTAATGCTTGTCATACTTCGAATACCTAACATGAGTCAAATGCGAGATAATCACGAAGATATTTCACTTTTGATGAATATTTTGCATTTAAATCTTGGAGTAGACATCAAGTAGAAATTATAGGGGTATTTCCCACCTCCTTAACTCCCAAAGGCAACTAAGGTATCCTCGAGATTCCCTCCAACAATTCGAAATCAAAGGCAGCCAAGAAAGTGGGATATCAAGTGCACCAAAGCTCCACTTCTCTTGCAGTCAAAGAGGACACATCACCTTCTTTTTAGGGAGTTTTTGGTAGCTACCCACTAGGTTAAATATGGCTAAGCAAGACCTCATTAGGATTAAAACTTTGAAGGAAGCTAATAGACTCTTAGCTCTTGTAATAGGTTTTTGGGACTTTTATGACTATGTAATGATACTATTTTCTGCAATAAGATGAGTATTCAAATTGTCCTTGAATGATTTATTTGTAGAGGGCTAGGCTTGTGGGTTAGGGCCCAATCCATTGGCCTTAGTATCTCTTGTGTATTCATGCTTATTTTTATGTTATTGTAGCTAGTTTTCCTTATGATTTTTTAGCTAGTTTGCTTACATTTAAATTTATTTATTTTAGTTTGCTTCCATTTGTCTTTTACCATAGTTAAGATTGTATAAATGTTGTTAGAATAACTGATAAACTCAGAAAGTTGTGTGTCAAGCCTCCCTCTCTCATCTCTTTCATTGGAGCTTGAGGAGGGTAGACCTTCCCCACAGGCCAAATTTTCTCTTTAGTTTACAATTTCTTGGAAATAATAGCTAGGTTGTTTTAGTGTCATGAACATGTCTAGAATATTGAGTTAGATTTTTGTTTGAAGGCTAGAGTAGGTTTTCTTTCTAAATTCAACTTATAGTTTCTAATTCCTTCATCATGAATTTTCCAATGTTTGTTGCATGAACAAGTATTTTTCTTGCAGGTTTAAGCAGAAAAACAAACGAGGACTTCACCAGCACTCTTAGCTTCATTTTCCACCCATCATCAGCTTTCTTTCCATCAAATCGCCATCAGCCCTATTTTTCGTATTTTTCACCTTCACATTATAAGCAACCCTAAAAGTGAAAAATGGGCTTCTCAAGAGGTTCTGAGATTGGCTAAGTGGTTTTCCACCTTCCATTCACCCAAACGCACCTTCATTCCACCTACCCTATTCTTTTCTCCACCATTTTTGGCCTCAGATTTCATTCAGACTGTTTCCTGTAGAAATTCAAGACTTTCATATATCACTACAGGAAACCTGAAGAAACACCTGTAACAACACCAGTGGGCCTCTCCTTAAGCCCAGAAACCATCATCCACATCATCCAGACCTACCAAAAATATCTAGACATCTTCAACCCTGCAACCATGAGTTCAAGGCCTTCCTAAACCACCTTAGCGCTTTCTCCTCCATGCTACAAAAAAATGCATTTACAAGCATAATTAGGTCATGATTAGATGCATGAGTAAAATCATGATAGTTAAAACATGAATTAGGAAAATTATGTTCAGCCATTTGGCCCAACAATGTGTGATTAGCTTAGTCTTCTTTCTACAATTTCAATTCAACATTTTACTTCATGAAAGATACCTAGTTTTCTTCCATTTCTTGCCATATATTAATTTGTATATTTCTTCCATTGCAGAGTAGTTATATGTACTTTCTTGCTGTAAAATAGTTCTTTCATTATTGATATATTAATGGCTTTGAGTCACTTGTAGACCTAGTTCTAAATTCATATGTATGACATAATTCATTTAGAAACCCTAGAAATAGCACCCTTTTGTAGGACTCAGAAGAGGATGGCATGAGTAGAATGAGTTTGTTGTGTATATAGCACTGTCACCTCCAATTTTGTATGAACCATGGGTTGATAAAGTAAAGTAGAGTAGACTTTGGGAGTTGCAACATTCTTGGTGGAATACTAGGGCTCACCAATAGGGAGCACAAAAATATCACTATTAAAGATAAATTTCCCATCCCCATCATTGATGAATTACATGGAGAAATTTAATTCACCAAGATGGATATTCATTCTGGATATCATCAAATTATAATGAATATTGAAGACATTCTGAAAACAACATTCAAAACTAATGAGTCCCATTATGAATATTTGGTCATGCCTTTTGGCCTTAATAATGAACCTTCCACATTTCAAGTTTTGATGAGTTCCATTTTCAAACCCTTAGAAAATATGTGTTAGTATTTTTTGATGATATACTAATCTACAACAAGTTTTGGAAGGATCATGTTCAACATGTTGACATTGTTCTCAAACTATTGGAGGAGAAATAATTATATGCAAAAACCTACAATGTTACTTTTGAGTATAGGAGGTGGAATATTTGCGTAATATTGTATCTCATGAGGGTGTTAAGGTAGGCTCTAAAAAAATTAAATCCATTAAGGAATGGAAAATCCCTACAACCATAAAGCATCTTCGAGGATTTTTCGGGTTAATAGGGTATTATTAGAATTTTTTTAAGAATTATGGGAGGATATTAGCACCTTTAACATCATTATTGAAGAAATGTGCATTTTCTTGGACTCCAGAATCAACTAAGGCCTTTGAATATCTTAAATAGGCAATGTGCCAATCGCTAGTCTTAGCTATGCCAGACTTCACAAAAACCTTTATTGTGGAATGTGATTCCTCTAGAAATGGAATAGGTGTTGTTTTAATGAAAGAAGGAAGACCCATTGCTTTTTAAATTTGTCCAATAAAAGGAAATTATTTACTGAAACCTTATTTATCAAAAGGACATATTGGCAATAATACATGCACTAAAGCAATGGCGACCTTACCTAATGGGAATAAACTTCAAGGTAAAAACATATTATGATAGTATTAAATAATTTTTGGAACAAATTTTATCTCCAAAGAGCTGCAAAAATGGGTCACAAAGATGTTGGGTTATGACTTTGAAATCATCTACAAAAAAGGGAATAAAAATGTTTTTGTAGATGCACTCTCAAGAAAGGATGAGGATGTCGAAGAATTTCTTTGTGTCATTTCTATTATCCAAACTGAGTGGATAACTGAAGCAAGGGATGAATGGAAGAATGATGAAGAGGTGTGGACACTCATTCAATAGTTGTAGCAAGATCCCAATACATCTAAAACATTTAGCTAGAAAAATTATTCATTATGGTACAAAGATCACTTATATATTTGCAATAATTCCCAACACAAGCAAAAATATTCTTTTGGAATTGCACACCTCTCTGTCAGGAGGGCATTCATGATTTAAAAAAAACTACCACAGCGTCAAGAAGGATTTTTTTTGGGATCGCCTTAAATCTGATATTCAAAAGTTTGTGTAAGAATGTTTGGTTTTCCAACAAAATAAATTTGAGACAATTAAGACCCCAGGTCTATTACAACATTTATCCATTCCAAGTCAATGTTTAGAGGAGGTTTCAATGGATTTTATCGTAGGTTAACCCAAGGAAATACTGTCACCATGGTGGTAGTTGATAGACTTACCAAGTATGCACACTTTTTCTCATTATCTCATCCATTTAAAGCGAGTACAATTTCTACTACATTTATGGAAACAATTCAAAAGCTAATGGAAACCTAAAGATTATTGTAAGCGATAGAGATCCCATTCTTATAGCAAATTTTTGGACGGAATTATTTTCTTGTTTGGGTACTCAATTAGTTCATAGCTCATCATATCATCCTCAATCTGATGGGAAAACTGAGATAGTGATTTCTTTGTATCTGATAAACCGACACAATGGTTCAAGCGATTACCTCTGACTGAATGGTGGTATAACACTTCCTTCCATACTACAACAAAAATGACCCCATTTATGGTGCTTTATGGTTATCATCCACCCTCCATCACATCATCTTTAAGAGAAAATTCTAAGGTTCAAGGAGTGGAATATCACATCGAGCATCAACAATAATTCCTCCAACTTTTAAATGATAACCTCACCTTGGAAAAAATTGAATGAAACAATAGACAGATCAAAATTGAATGAAGTTTTGATGTAGGCGACTGGGTATTTTTACGGTTACAACTATACAAAAAAGTGTTCCTCAAGAAAACTAAGAATGATAATAAATTATCACCAAAGTATTATGGTCCTTACAAAGTGTTGCAAAATATTGGTACTATGGCATACAAATTGGTGCTTCCTACAGCTTCCCGAATGCACCCAGTTTTCCATGTTTCGTGCCTAAAGAACCTTATAGGTGACAAGCTCCCAATTCAAACAATATTTCCAGAACTTGAATAAGAAGAAAAAATCATATTGGAACATGAATTAGTGATAGAAACAAGAACTTGACAGCTATGAAATTGATAAATTTAAGAGTATCTCGTCAAGTGGAAGAGCTTACCCACTAAATATTTGACATGGGAGGATGACAATTTTATATAGAATCATCCATAACTACTCAAGTATTGAGGACAACACATTTTTGAAGGAGAGGGGAATGATAGGTCTCTATAATACTACTATATCCCCTTATTGTTATTGTTGTGCCCATGTAGTCCCCATATTGTTATTATTGTGCCCCACAGAAGCCCACTATTGTTATTTTGTGCCCTTAATTTTTTATTGTTATGTCGGCTAGGATTATGTTGTGACTCCTTAGACTCCTGTATATAGAAAGGAGGTTTTTTCATTTGAATCATTGAAGAATTGTTCATTTATGTAATGTAAATTAAGGAGGTTTCCCCCTCGAAGAGGCTGATTTATAAGTTGTTGATCTATCTTTTCTTCTATTTTGTGAGCTAGTTTCATAACATGTATCAAGGAGTAAGAGGTAGAGAAACTTTTCTTTTTCAACCAAAGGAGGCCATAAGGCCTTAGGCCATATCAAAAAGGTATGTAATATCCTTCCTTTTTTAATACAAGTCATAATTCACCTTTTCAATCTTGTAATCCACCTAACAACTCATAATTTCCCTTTCCTACTCCTTGTCCCTATCCTCCTCAACCTTTCATTCCCCCTTTTCGGCCACACAAACACCAACCTCCTAAATGGGGTAATCCATCACAAGGATGGAGGCCTCGGGTAGTCTAAATACATTACTTAGTATATCATACTCTTCAAACACAAACACCCAAAAATAATACACCTAAGAAACCAAAAATGAATTCTCAACCAAATTTGAACCCCAACAATAATCAAGCATAACAAGTCTGTAATGGACACACATCTTATCCTAACTATGTTGTAGAAATCCTAGAAATCAACATTAGGTTTCGGAAGGTACTCCTTAATTCTCATCCACCTTATCCAATAAAAAATATTGAATAAGAGAGGGAATAAATTACTACTCAAGCCAAAAATCCACACTATCTTGAAAGGTTGATACATCCTAAACCACACACCCCAAAAGAAGTTGAACTTTTGGGAGAACTGAAAATTTGTGTGTCAAAATTATTGTCCAATAGGCCATCAAAGATGTTCCCACATATAAAAAATTCATCATATAAGAATGTATTAAGAGCCCATGGAGGAAGAGGAAATATGCTCCCACTATCTATGTCAATCAAAAACTAGTTGATCTAACACTTTGGAAGGTCATCATTGCAATGTATTTGGATCTTTACAACCTAGTAGTGGATGTGTACATCAAAAAAATTATAGTCCCCCATACCCTCATTGAATTAGGGGATATAATCAATGTCATGACCAGGGATACCATGATCAATATTAACCTCGAAGGATCCTTAAGGAAAAATTCCACAATGCTGCAACTTGCAAACAAATACATAGTAGCACCCAAGGGTGTCATTGGGAATCAACATGGTTTCCATCAATTCCTAAGAGTACCCCACTAATTTCCTTATTCTCTAGCCCCCAAAAAAAATTCAATGACTACCCTCTTATCCTAGGAAGACCTTGTTTAGATAATATTTATGCCTATATCAACTATAGAGTTGGAGACATGATAATTTCAAATGGATAGCTACCAAAATAGCTTGTACTATATCCCCCTAGTAAACTCCATGTTGAGCATGATTTTCCTATGTGGGTAGAATATTAAGAATAAGAGGAACTTTATAAATCATCACCCTACCCCATATGTACATTAGAAACCATTATTGGTAGCAACAAGTTGTATGAAGATAATCTGATTGATAATTTTCTGCAAAATAAGTATCTCGGTGTCATGCATATTGATGGTCTAAAAGAGGAACCTTTAGGAAATCCTAAAGAAAACTCATGGGAAAAATTAATTAGTGCTAGATATAACTAAAGTAATGTGAAAATTGCTGAAATTAACCCTTCTAGAATGCTGAAAATTAACCCTTTCTTTTGGCTAATGAACAGGAACAATTGCTCAATGTTTTAAGGTATATTCTTGATTCTTTTGCTTGGGATTACAAAGAGATGAAAGGATTCCACCCCTCTATTTTTACTCATCATATATACACAAAATAATACCATAAACATATTCACTAACCTCCAAAAATAATAATAACTACACTAAAGGACATTGTAAAAGAGGAATTGCATAAATTATTAGATGTAAGTTTTATTTATTATATTTCAGACAATGAGTGTGTGTCACCTTTACTAATTGTCCCCTAGGAGATGGAAAATTGAGAGTTTTCATTGATTATAGAGAGCCTAATAATTAAACCAAGAAAGATAAATTTCCTTTACCTTTTATTAACCATGTTTTGGATGCTCTTGTAGTAAAAATTTATTTTTCGTTTATGGATGGGTTCAATGGGTGCAATAATATCAAAATAAGTCATGAAGGCTAGGATAAGACTACTTTAACCTACCCAGGGGGACCTTTTCTCATAGGGTCCTTCCATCCGGTTTATGTAATTCCCCTGCCACCTTCTAGAGGTGGGTATTGAGATTTTTTTTCGATCTTGTACATGATTACGTTGAGATTTATATGGATGACTTCACACCTTATGAAGATGCTTTCTAGGATTCTCACTCCAACCTGTGCAAAGTTTTGAAAATATGCATATAAATGAATATCTCTTTAAGCCTTGAAAAGTTCCATTTTTTTATGAATGGAGGAATTGTTATAGGGTAATTACTCTCCAAGGATGGAATTTAGGTTGACCTTAATTAAATTTCAATTATTAGAAAGGTTCTCGTCCCACAAAGACAAAAAGATGTTAGGATATTTTTAAGACTCATTGGATACTATAGGAGATTTATCAAATATTTTAGTCAAATTTATTCATAGTTGTTTGATTTATTGACAAAAGACTCATACTTCTATTGGATAGGCCATTGCCAAATATAATTTGAAGAGTTAAATGAAAAATTAACAACTGCACTAGTTCTCAGGGGCCCAAATTGGGTCTTTCCCTTCCACATTCACACATATGCATCGAAAAAATAATTAGGGGAAAAATTGGGGAAAATGGAAGGTAAATTACCGTGTGATATCTATTTCATTAATAAAAAATTTTCCAAGGTTGAACTCAATTACTTAGTCACCAAAAAAATAACTTTTTTCTGTTGTGAATTCTTTGAATAAATTCAAACAATACATTACTGGGTATTAAGTATTTTTGCACACTGATCATGTATCCATTAAGTAATTGATGAATAAAATTTATTTCAATTCTCAAATCATTAGATGGATATTTCTATTACAAAAAATTTATCTAACCATTGCCAATAAGCCACGGAAAGAAAATGTTGCTGCAAATTTCTTGTCTAGACTAACTGTATCTGTAGAGAATGAAGAGATGGTACATGAAAAACTTATATATGATCACCTCTTCACTCTATCATTTTTTTAAACTTGGTTTTCCGATGTAGGAAACTTCTTGGTTGCTTGATAATTTCCTCCTACATTTTCTTCCAAATAAAAGATTAAAATTGTTATGAAAAGTGCTCTTGTACTTGGATTGGGGGAAACCACTTAAAATTGGGGCATGATCAAATCCTAAGAATATGTTTAAGAGAAGAAGATGTCTATGACATCCTCTCTGCATGTCATGATGGACCCTATGGGGGGACACTTTTTTGTTAAGAGGACAACATATAATATTCTTTAGGCGGGATACTACTAGCCTACCCTTCACCAATATGCCAAGAGGTAAATTTCTTAGTGTTATGAGCTCCAAAGGATGAGGAAGCCTACTCAGAGGGATGAGATGCTCCTATAACCTCAAGTGACATTCGATCCATTTTATAAGTGGGGCACGGACTTCATTGGACCTATTGAAAACCCATTTATACAGAAGAAGTGTATCATTATATGCAAAAAATTATCTAACCAAGTGGGATGAAGCAAAGGTAGTCAAGGTAAAAACATAGCAGAAAGTCATAGAGTTCTTAAGGGAGAACATTTTTTATAAATTTGGTTTCCCAAGTGAACTAGTCATAGACCAAGGAACTCAATTCACTTCCAAATTTATGGAGGGTATAATGAGGCAACATCATATCATACATCCGACGTCCACACTATATCACTCTCAAGAAAATGGGAAAGTGGAAGTGACCAATAAAGCTCTAGAAGGAATTTTGCTTAAGATTGTTAGCAACAACAAAATAGATTGGGTATACAAGCTTATTGAAGTCACTTGGGCCTACAAAACTACATGGAAGAACACAATTGGATTCACCACCTTTCAGGTGTTATATGGTAATAAATACCTACTTTCCATTGAATTTGAGTATAATACATTGAGAATGGCAACCCAACTTGACTTGGACATCACAAAATATTAGGAAGAGAGATTGTAGCAGTTGAATTCTCTTGTTGAACTCAGGTTGTAGGCCCTTATGCACATTGAATTGATTCAATTACAAATAAAATTTTGGCATGATAAACACATCAAGTTTAGGACCTTCTAGGAGGGTGATTGGGCCCTCTTCTAAGATTCTAGGTTGAAAGGATTCAAAGGGAAACTAATGACCAGATTAGTGGGTCCTTACCTAGTGGAAAAAAACCATGAAAATGGCTCCTTTTAGATTAATATAATTAATGAATAAAAAATCCCACTTCAAGTGAATGGTTACAAATTGAAGTTTTATATGAAGCCCCTCTCAAGGGTTGAGTTTACCAATTCAATAAGAAGAGAAATAAATTCATTTAAGAGCGTCAAATATCTCAAACCATTCAATCCATGGTTAATAAAGAAGAAATAATAAGAAAAAAGAAAAAGAAAATAAAAAAGGAAGAAAAAACCCCAGGTGAAAACCTCCCTTGAGGAACCTGGGGAAGACCTACTTAGTTTAAAAACCTCAATGAGGCGGCGCATAGGCCTAAAAAAAAGGAAAGAAAAAATGAAGATATTAAAGGGCACCTCTGTTTTATGTATTCTAAAAAGTGATGCATGTAGAATATAATTTTACTATCATTCAAGAATATTAGCACGCAATCCAATCACTCGACTTTAAGGCCTTTAAGAAATTTATTTGCATCCATATCACTCATTCTCACACTTTTTCTATGCCTACTCCATCATTTCCAAGTCCCTTCTATCCATTTTAATCATTTTCCTGAAATGATACTATATGAAAGTTCTTGTATTGCTATAGGAAATGGTGAAGCACAAAAATAGGGTGAAAAACTAAATTTTTCCATATGTGGGAAAGAGAGAAGGTTTATGGAGGAAGCCCCTAGCACCTACACATTCCATCATCCTTCAATTTTCTCATCACTGTTCCAGCAAACACCCACAAAATTCAAATTTCCACCTATTTTTCACCTATCACCAATAAAGAATACCTCTCCATCACCACAAGCAAACTCCCCTTGAATAAGAATTTTCGAAAGCCACAACTAGAGGAAATTATGATCCTGAGGAGATTATGTGGCTACTATAGGAAAACACACAATTTTGTAGTAGTCTGCAGAAGCCCTATAAGAAAAAAATTGTAGCATCAATCCATGGAGCTTTGGAGACCACCATATTCCATAAGCTTAGAATACAAGCTTGAGTGGATTGAGGATTTATTATAGGTTGCTATAAGATCCTAAATCACCAACAATCAACAACAACAATTTAAATACAATAATAATACTTTGGCCATTTAAATTAAGAAGGTAGTAGAAAAAATATAAATTCCATAGCACCTCCAAAAGCAATGAGAGAAATATTAAAGCCTCTAGAAATCATCACCAACAACTTCAGAATCATCAAGGGAAGCTTCAACAGTAACATAAGCAAACTCAACATCACGTGCAAAAATACACCCAAGGTAAGGCTAAGGTATGCAATACTCAAAACCTCTCCCACAAACTTATGTTAGCTTGAAAAAATATTACAAGTGTATGGAGGAAATTTAGTAGATCGGTATTGACCATCTTTAGTATTCAACCCCAATACTCTCCAACATCACCCACACATGCAAAAATAAAATTGAAGAAGGGGATGATAACTTGAGGAGGTGTGCCAATGTGCATACTTATTATGAAGTGCATTGTTTGATGTGGTAGGAATGGGCCAACTCACATAATGCACTAAGCCCATCAACTCAATGAATAATCACATAACTCACTTTCCCCCTGTTGGGGTTCCCATGTTTTGGCCAGATTGGCAAGACCAAAAGATGTGACAACATCAGAACCACTTATAGACCTTAGGATCTAGCCCTCCTAGGTCCAGAGAGGGATCTCTCTATTAAAACAAATAATGGTATGTCCTTGAAAGCTCAAATTGAGATATTAGGCTAGGTATGAAGCACAAAGGGGGTTTCAAATGATTTGGTTGGTTGGTTGTTGGGTTGGCTGTGGGATCATAAACTGAGAAGGTTTTGGGAGGAAAGGGGCAAAACAGCAGGATGTTTCAGCAAAGGGGAATAGGTCAAGAAAGTGCCATCCATTGGGCTATGGAGTCATGAAAGGAGAATTACATGCAACAACTATCCAAGGCTTTCATAGGGCAAGTCATCTATACTAAAGGATCTTTTAGATAGATGATGAAATGGAACATTAAGGAAGAAGATGAAAGAAGGAAAAACAACCCAATTTCTGTCTATAGATTAGGTCAGAGGTCATTTAACTCCAGACCTGCTTGGACATACTCAAAGGCAGCTTTCAAAGGAGATACAAAGGGGCAGCTTATAGATCGGACTAAAGGTCATTTAACTCCAGGTCAGCTTTAGCGTGCTCCTAGGAAAACATAGATAAGATTGACAAAGGGATCTTAAGAAGGTCAGCTGGTTGCACAAGGATCCTAGTGGACAGGGCTAA
This sequence comes from Pinus albicaulis, assembly GCA_034641835.2. Classification (NCBI taxonomy): domain Eukaryota; kingdom Viridiplantae; phylum Streptophyta; class Pinopsida; order Pinales; family Pinaceae; genus Pinus; species Pinus albicaulis. The sequence continues at coordinate 951,705,589 of CM076575.1, read as the reverse complement.
CTCTGATCCCCTAGTGTTCCCAAATCTTCCCGCTTAAACCCAACAAGAACATCTAAGAACTGATTCATTTAATTCATACATCAGAGAGCAGGCAATGACATCCACTACACTGGTTAAATCAACTAAAAACAGTTCTCGGATAGCACATAAAGCAGAAAACATTAAAGGTAGGGAGAGCAGGAACATAGGGCACCTAACAAGGGTGAATCCTATGTTACACTTCTGTTGCCTACCAGAAGAACATGAAACAATATGAAAATGTAATAAACAGAGTTAGGAAAAACATCACCAATAGTAATAGACCAGTATCCTGTGAAATGTGCTTTGATTAATTGATGCAAAACCAGTCATGTACAATAAGCCCAATGGCTAATAAAATCCAAACTTTCTCCTCCCAGCCTATTACATACAAACTACACTGTAACTCCCTCCCAGGACTGTTCTACAGTCAGAATGAATCCCTCTAAAAGCAACAGCCGAACAACTGAACAACAACAACCCTTTACAATATGCTCTTCTGGATTCTTATAGGAGAAAACAAAGCAGAAGATGGTAGGTGAAGAATTGAATGAAGAATTAACGCTCAGAAGAGGAGGAAGGCCGCAACCCATTCTACTTTAAACCTGTGCATTTACCTCTAGCACTCTGGCTGCAACACTACTGCCCTATTCTGTTGCCCAGACAAAATTGGTGAAATAATGATGTTAGGGTCTCCATACCGTGTAACAAATGCTCTTGATAGTGTAGGACTGCTTATAGGGCAGACAATCTTCTCAGGGGCACGGTGTATAAACAAAATTGCATGGGAACTTCGTCCTCTGATGAAGAAAAACATTTCTAATGATGTGAAAACCATGATGTTACCCTATACTATGCACAGGATCTCCTGTTCGATCCTTGGGATCTTCAAACTTGTACTTTTGCCTTCTAGAAATCCCTGCAGAAGCTCATAAGTCTTCCACTTCTTGCTTCAAGCTTTAATGGTGCCGGAGAGGGTTTGTAGAGTTTAAGCTTTGTCCTTGGATGAATTTATGGCGCAAACACCCCTCCAGACACTTCCTGTAACATCAGCTTTTGAATGTAGCCTCTGTGCATGATCTTCTTTGATCCCTCCGTCACTGTGACAGAGATTGCGCATCATGACGGTCATTAACTGTTGCAAACCCTGCAAGATACGAAAAATGGTTAAGAAAACATACACTAGGGTGGCAGACACAATGGAGACGATGAGGAGGGTCGTGCAAAATGGCGCCATGGTGGAATAATGATGGACTGTGGTGGAAGAACGCAGTGCAAAGTGGAGAACGGGAAATATGGCGGACTGCAGCAGCAAACGTTTTGAACGAAATAACCTTAAAAGACCCGACTTTGAATGTTATATGCGACAGAATGAATGGGTGTACAGTGGGCACACGTGGTGGTGACATGGCGAGACCGGGCGATGAGGAATGGTCAATGGCGAGCAAACAAATCTGGACTGTCATTCATGGTGGAGATCGACGGTGGGCCAGCGGGTGCGATGATCGGGAGTTACGCAGCGCGCAACCTCGATGAGTAATGGCCATTGGATGGGCAATCGTAGATCCAAAGGTCCTCGGCGATATCGCGGGGCATCTTGAGTCAGAAGTTAATGCACGATGGTGAGCGGTTTTGAGATCGTACATGAGGACACGTGGCGAAAGGTGCATGGAATCGCTGGGCAACGGGGGAAAACCGCCTACTACGCAAAAGCGGTGTGATAGAGACCGACGGGTTTGGAACAATGCTCGGTGGGGTCCACTGGGCGGAATAGGCTACATACCATCGGATCATAGTGTATTTAGACGACAATGGCCTAGCATGGGAAATGAGTGGGAAAACAAGGAAAGATGCAGATTTAATGAAAGCCGCCCGATCTACCAAGATCTACAGTTGAGGTTGCGCCCGAGGAACAAATACGGCAAGTGCCTTTCGGACTAGCGGGTAGTTCCAGCGCTGGATCGCATGGAGGAGAAGGTGCGAGGGCTAGCGGAGAAGGGGCTGAGGCCTATTACAAGGTCGTAAGTGGGTTTTTAACCCATTTTTAATGAAATTAAAGGCTAGAAGGGGTAACGATAGAAGGACTAAGGGGGATTTTGGTGAGACAAGGGTAAGGGTAAGAATCAAAGGGGATTTTGGAGGGGTTTAGAGGGTTGATAGGGGGAAATAGAGGGGAACAAAAACACTTTGACAGAAGGAGGAAAAGGGGGAAAAAAAAGGACATTTGCAGGGGTATAAGGGGTAAACGAAGGCCCTTTGGAGCGCACATTTATAACCAATGAGGCTTTAAGATAGGAAACCAGCAGAGGGGATTTTATTGAAAAGAAAAGGCCTGCAGAAGACCTCAAGGATGATGTGTCTTCAGGGGAGATGCATTCCTTCAAGGTCTCCAAAATAATATAGCCCCCAGCTTGCTTGTCAAGAATTTCATAGGGGGGCTAACAGTTGCTCCACATGGGGATGGCTTCTTTTTGAAGGAGGCAAGAAACCAAAAATGATCTTTGGAGTAGGCCAGTTGCCTGCTTCTTGGTACATCCCTTTCTTTGATCAGCTGCCACAATATGAATATATTACATCAGTAGAAACATTTTCCCCAACAAAGCTACCTACCCTCCCTACAATCCTAACAATTTTCCCTTCAGGGTGCATTTGAGTTAGCAGAGCCTTTACATCATTTTATTTTACAAACAGAAAATATCCCTATTCTACATCTACCCTTATTACTCCATGAGACCAGATTAGACTTTTGGCCTCATATTTTTCTCTACCTACACTACTACCTACTAGGATTAGACTATCTAGCAAGTTTCTTCTCTACATTTTAAGACAGAAATTGAAAAATAGCCAAGTCAGGATTAGATTGTCTGATTTGTTGGATTTTGCAGAATTTAAAACAACTAACTACATGCTCATAGACTGAGCTTTATTGAAATTTTCCTACCTACCCTACTCTGACTAGAATATTTACAAGTCTAGCTTACAAACGTTGTCTTCCAATGCAACCAGTCCATCAAGTGATCCCATGACTGGTCTTTCCTGCTCAACTCCTTGAGCATGCTGGATAGGCAGGGCAGCTCCCACTCTTTTTGTTCAATAATGGTAGCTTTGAAAAATTTTCTTTCTGTTTGCAACATGCTTCTCAAAAATAATCTTGATCCTTCTTCAAATATTTGCAGGAAATATGCATAAGGATCATGATATGATACCTGGTTATGAATATTTGGCAGGCAGGCTTCAACCAGGATCTCTTCTTCTTCCACTGGATCAAGAAGAAGAATCTCTTGAGGGAGAGAATCTCCCTCATCTTCTTCATTTTCTGAACTGGAGGACTCATCATATATGGCAGTGTTGTTCTCCTATAGATCTGATATATTCTGCTCTGAGGTGCTGAGCTCTGTGAGAAGGTCTATGTATTCTTGAGCAGGGGCTTGTTCCATTACTTCCTCTTTTTCAGAAGAAGGCTCATTTCTTTCAGCTTGCTCACGAATCTCTTCTTTGCTTTCCTCCTCTTCTTCTGAAAGGAAAGGCTGCTGGTCTCCAGTCTCACTGATGATCTGTAGTAGAGCAGAATGGAGATTCGAAGAATCTTCATCTGCTATTATACCATCGTAGCTCTCCCCATCAGTATCATAGATAGGCTGATTGGTTTCATTACTTCTCTGAAATTGCCAGCTCTGATCTTCCTCCCATGAATCTAAGGATGATGGTCCTACAAGCTCGGCCTCCATTTGAAAACGCTCATCATCAAACAGATCATAAATAGGAAAATCATAATCGTAAGTAATGTCACCCACCAAACCTTCTGGATTTTCAACAGATCTTTCTTTGTCCTGAACCATAGAGGAGTCTTCTGGATATGTATCATCAAACTCATAAGACGAAGGGGCAAGAGTGTGTGTTCCATAAAATACTCCTGAGATGGGCTGCTGGTTTAATATCCGTTCAATCTCTTCTTCCGTCAAAGGAGGGGTTTCCCTCTCATCATGGCCGAAAGAATAGAAGTCCTCACTCTCTTGTGTTAGATGACTGGGAGGCAGGATGTTAACTCGAGCCTCTTATTCTACATCAGATTCTGCCCCCTCTATATGGTCTCTTGTTTCCTCAAGACAGCGTTCCCCATTAGCTTTTGCCACTAGGTCCTGATGTTCTCGGGTCAGCGTAACATAAGACATAGGTAAGCAATCAGGCAGTTCCTGATCACTTTCCTCTTTGTCTTCTACGGATTCTTGAGCAGCATACATGTCTTGCTCATCCTCTAGGTCTTGGGTTTGTTCTTGTTCTGGGAAATGCATGGGCTGTTCTAAATAATCCTCATTCACATTTAGATTATCCATGTACATTTCCAACACTTTACCAAACGTTTCTGTTGATTCATTCAATTGATTACACATAGAATCATACTTTGTATCTCTGTCCATGTTTGGATTCATGCTTATGCAAAGAAAGCTACTGCTTCTTCTCAACCAGTTCGGAGTCTTCTACCAGTGGATTCATTTGGTCTTTTGGGAGTTATGGAGTGTGGAGTCGCCAGGTGGATGAATTTGACTGTTTGAAGCAGGTTGTTGTCCACCATCAGCAATTTGACCACCAATATAACCAGAGATCTTGGGTCTATGAGTGCCTAAGAATGTTTAAGGTGAAATGCACTCAATCCCCAGTGGAGTCGCCATTATGTTGGGGTTCCCATGTTTTGGCCAGATTGGCAAGACCAAAAGATGAGACAACATCAGAACCACTTATAGACCTTAGGATCTAGCCCTCCTAGGTCCAGAGAGGGATCTCTCTATTAAAACAAAGAATGATATGTCCTTGAAAGCTCAAATTGAGATATTAAGCTAGGTATGAAGCACAAAGGGGGTTTCAAATGATTTGGTTGGTTGGTTGTTGGGTTGGTTGTGGGATCATAAACTGAGAAGGTTTTGGGAGGAAAGGGGCAAAACAGCAGGATGTTTCAGCAAAGGGGAATATGTCAAGAAAGTGCCATCCATTGGGCTATGGAGTCATGAAAGGAGAATTACATGCAACAACTAGCCAAGGCTTTCATAGGGCAAGTCATCTATACTAAAGGATCTTTTAGATAGATGATGAAATGGAACATTAAGGAAGAAGATGAAAGAAGGAAAAAAAACCCAATTTCTGTTTATAGATCAGGTCAGAGGTCATTTAACTCCAAATCTGCTTGGACATACTCAAAGGCAGCTTTCAAAGGAGATACAAAGGGGCAGCTTATAGATCGGACCAGAGGTCATTTAACTCCAGGTCAGCTTTAGCGTGCTCCTAGGAAAACAGAGATAAGATTGACAAAGGGATCTTAAGAAGGTCAGCTGGTTGCACAAGGATCCTAGTGGACAGGGCTAACTCTGATCGCCCAGTGTTCCCAAATCTTCCAGCTTAAACCCAACAAGAACATCTAAGAACTGATTCATTTAATTCATACATCAGAGAGCAGGCAATGACATCCACTACATTGGTTAAATCAACTAAAAACAGTTCTCGAATAGCACATAAAGCAGAAAACATTAAAGGTAGGGAGAGCAGGAACATAGGGCACCTAACAAGGGTGAATCCTATGTTACACTTCTGTTGCCTACCAGAAGAACATGAAACAATATGAAAATGTAATAAATAGAGTTAGGAAAAACATCACCAATAGTAATAGACCAGGATCCTGTGAAATGTGCTTTGATTAATTGATGCAAAACCAGTCAGGTACAATAAGCCCAATGGCTAATACAATCCAAACTTTCTCCTCCCAGCCTATTACATACAAACTACTCTGTAACTCCCTCCCAGGACTGTTCTACAGTCAGACTGAATCCCTTTAATAGCAACATCCGAACAACTGAACAACAACAACCCTTTACAATATGCTCTTCTGGATTCTTATAGGAGAAAACAGAGCAGAAGATGGTAGGTGAAGAATTGAATGAAGAATTAATGCTCAGAAGAGGAGGAAGGCCGCAACCCATTATGCTTTAAACCTGTGCATTTACCTATGGCACTCTGGCTGCAGCACTACTGCCCTTTTCTGTTGACCGGACAAACTTGGTGAAATAATGATGCTAGGGTCTCCGTATCGTGTAACAAATGCTCTTGATAGTGTAGGACTGCTTATAGGGCAGACAATCTTCTCAGGGGCACGGTGTATAAACAAAACTGCATGGGCGCTTCATCCTTTGATGAAGAAAAACATTTCTGATGATCTCCTGTTTGATCCTTGGGGTCTTCAAACTTGTACTTTTTCCTTCTAGAAATCCCTGCAGAAGCTCATAAGTCTTCCACTTCTTGCCTCGAGCTTTAATGGTTCCGGAGAGGGTTTGCAGAGTTTAAGCTCTGTCCTTGGATGAATTTATGGCACAAACACCCCTCCATACACTTCCTGTAACATCAGCTTCTAAATGTAGCTTCTGCGCATGATCTTCTTTGATCCCTCTGTCACTGTGACAGAGATTGCGCATCATGACGGTCATTAACTGTTGCAAACCCTGCAAGATATGAAAACTAGTTAAGAAAACATACACTAGGGTGGCGGACATAGTGGGGACAATGAGGAGGGTCGTGCAGAATGGTGCCATGGTGGAATAACGATGGAATGTGGTGGAAGAACGCAGTGCGAAGTGGAGAACGGGAAAGATGGCGGACTGCAACAGCAAACGTTATGAATGAAATAACCTTAAAAGAGCTGACTTTGAATGTTATATGCGACAGAATGAATGGGTGTACAGTGGGCACACGTGGTGGTGACGTGGCGAGACCGGGCGATGAGGAATGGTCAACGGCGAGCAAGAAAATCTGGACTGTCATTCATGGTGGAGATCGACGGTGGAGGACGACAGACGGTGGGCTAGCGGGTGCGATGATCGGGAGTTACGCAGCGCGCAGCCTCGATGAGTAATGGCTGTTAGATGGGCAATCAGAGATCCAACGGTCCTCGGCGATATCGCGAGGCGTCTTGAGTCGGAAGTTAATGCACGATGGCGAGCGGTTTTGAGATCGTACAGGAGGACCCGTGGCGAAAGGTGCATGGAATCGCTGGGCAACGGGGGAAAACCGCCTACCACGCAAAAGCGATGCGATAGAGACCGACGGGTTTGGAACAGTGCGCGACGGGGTCCACTGGGCGGAATAGGCTACGGACCTTCAGATCATAGTGTATTTGGACGGCGATGGCCCAGCATGGGAAACGAGCGGGAAAACAAGGAAAGATGCAGATTTAATGAAAGCCGCCCGATCTACCAAGATCGACGGTTGAGGTTGCGCCCGAGGAACAAATACGGAAAGTGCCTTTCAGACTGGCGGGTAGTTCCAGCGCTGGATCGCATGGAGGAGAAGGCGCGGGGGCTAGCGGAGAAGGGGCTAAGGCCTATTACAAGGTCGTAAGTGGGTTTTTAACCCATTTTTAATGAAATGAAAGGCTAGAAGGGGTAACGATAGAAGGACTAAGGGGGATTTTGGTGAGACAAGGGTAAGGGTAAGAATCAAAGGGGATTTTGGAGGGGTTTAGAGGGTTGATAGGGGGAAATAGAGGGGAACAAAAACACTTTGACAGAAGGAGGAAAAGGGGAAAAAAAAAGGACATTTGTAGGGGTACAAGGGGTAAACGAAGGCCCTTTGGAGCGCACATTTATAACCAGTGAGGCTTTAAGATAGGAAACCAGCAGAGGGGATTTTATTGAAAAGAAAAGGCCTGCAGAAGACCTCAAGGATGATGTGTCTTCAGGGGAGATGCATTCCTTGAAGGTCTCCAAAATAATATAGCCCCCAGCTTGCTTGTCAATAATTTCATAGGGGGGCTAACACCCCCTCTAAATCTAATATTGCATGGAAAGTATGTTTTAATCCCATAGGAGACTCGCGATTGCTACAGGAGGGTGAATAAACCAATTTTTTTGCTACAGAGGCCACTACAAGATGGTACAAGTTTCTTCAAACCAGTGCTACAAGAAAGTCATAGAATGTTACAAGAAGCTCAATTCTAGAAAAAAATTCCATAAAACCTCAAGGAACAAAGGATAGTCATCAAGAATATCGTAGGTACAAGATATCCTCACCGACATTTGATTTAATAATTTTAAGAACCATTTCAATTCTCAAAAAAAGGACCCTATAATTTCCATAATTTTAAATTTCATTAGGGGAGAAAGTGAATTAACAGCGTATTCATGTCATAAATATGGTTGGATGAAATAATAAAGTGTATTGAGAAAAGAAGAAACGGATTTTTAATATTTATTTCCTCTTGGTCTTGTAGAACATACTTTCCAATTTTCCTATGTTTAAGCTTTCCACTAAGACCTCAAGATCCTGTAGCAAAAAATGCAAACCCCTTGTTCCAATGAATAAAAATATATTGAAGACATGGGAGGGGGGTTCAACTAAACCTACAAACCAGTCTAGGATCCATTAACACCTTGATGTCAAGAATATTTTTGCAAACTATCAGTGATTAGGGTTTTTCAAAAGGTTAAGGGATTTTGATCATGAAATTTACCAGGAATTTTCCTTAAATCTACAACAATGAGAGGGACATGATGCCATCACTATACTTAGAGGGCTCATCATTTACATAAATGAAGTTGTTTTCAGTAGAGTCACCACACTTCCCATGGGATTAGAATCGAACAAAGAAGAGATACTTGAGGCCACTACAACCAAGAAAAACTTATTTCTTCAGGACTAGAATCCTATAGAAGAAAAAAATGGATTAAGGAGGGAGAGCATGACATACCCTTGGTATGAAGTATCATACCATGTTCTAAAATATATCTCATGTTAAGGGAGACACAAAATTGTGTAGGCATACCAATTCAGGTTTCTCTATCAAAATAGATTCCAAACAAACTTGCTTGTTTAAGAGATGCTAAGCATCCCCCATTTCATCCTTTAGTCAAATAAATAAATGATCTTAGGGGTGAAAGGAGGAAAATGACTATACCTATATCACCATGAACTGATAAAGTTGATAGTCCTGGAAGGCCTAAAAAACCCCATTTTATGGGTTGATTTTATAGACATGGATAGAGAAGACATTTTAGAAACACAGTTGCAATCTCATTTTGAATTAGAAGACGTAGAAATAGAGGTTGAATTTGAGGCAGAATTGGAAGGGGAAGTTGAGATTGAAGAAAAAGAATCAAAGAGAAAATCAGAAGAATAGTTAGAAAAGGAAGAAAAAAGAAATGCATAAACACAATATAAGGTGTAAGTGGCTAAGGAAGAGTTATCCAAGCTTGATTTGAAATAATGAAAGGAAAAAAAGACCCAAGAAGCCAATCGAATGTCCTCTACGCCACCAAAGAAAAGAAAACTGGGGGAGAAAGAGAGCACTTCATAGGGAAATTTAGAAGAGGAATTTTTTGCCACCCTAGTAGCTTTAAGTACCCCAACCAAACCTAAAGGAAGGAAACCAAGGAAATCCCCCATGTACTTCAAAAGGAGAAAGAGTAGTAGGAGAAGACAAGGGAAACCTCAACCAAATTCTCCAACCCCAATCACTATTGAAGAATCAATTAGAGATAAGGAGGAAGATTACAAGAAGAAGGAGAAACAAGAAGTCGAGATAACCTCCAAATTATTCAAAGGAAAATAACCACAGGCTAAAAAATAAAGGCTAAGCACCAAGGGAACAATGCTTCTAGAAAAATTCACCAAGATACCGGAAGGATTGGTGAAGCTGCAGAAAGGACCTATGAAGCTACATGAACAAATTGTGAAGCCATAGGAAGAAAATGTGAAGCTATAGGAATAAACTGAGAAACTACAAAAAGGGACTATGGAGCTACATGAATAGGATCCCAAACTATAGGAGAAAAACCCAGGCCTATAGGAAATAGACCCTCAACCTAATATTAAATCTTACTATGCATGGATTAATGTAGGAAAGATACTTCCTACCCACTTTGTAGTTCATATATTCTTTTAATTAGAGAAAGGGAGAGGTAGGCCTCACAGATGGATGATAATTTCTGAGTCAAAAGGGTTTGAGGAGGTTGATATTATGGAGGATAAGATGAAGAAAATGGGAGAGGATATGGCTGACCTCAGGATCAAAGAAGATATAATGGAACACCTACAAAGGGAGAATAAGAAGCTAAAATCCCAACTACAGGAAAAAGAAGAAAAAATTGCCACAATGGGTAGTATATATAGAATCCATAAGCTGTATACACCTATCAAAAACACACTCTTTGTTCCTCAAAGACTAATGGTGTCAATTTCAAATTAAAATTTTGGCCCAACAAGGTTCCCTTAATTTCCAAAATATCAAGATATTCATTGATTTTTTCCTTAGATGTAGCATTATATATAGGGTCAGGATGGAATAATTTTATATGAAAAATATAGTATTTCGTTATATGAATGTGTGGTACCCCAATTCTCAACTAGGTGATGTGCCACTGATGGCTTTAGCCTCATGGATGACTCATGAGGAAACTAGGGTAGAATATATCAAGAGAATCAAGACCAAAGAGATAGAAGAGGCCCTTTGGATTAGGTCAGAACTACCATCCCCTCATCTCATCACTATTAACCATATACTCATAGTGGAAGATCCAAAGATGTCAGGTGTCTATAAAGAAAAACAAAAGTATGAAATTCTTCATTTTTAATATACCTTCATATCGTTGGGAGACGAAAGCTTGCAAGCATGCCAAAGAAGGTGGCATACCTCACCACATAATTTGAGAATAAGGGAATGTCATTCACCAGAGAGGTTGAGGAATGCATTGGAAAAAAACTCGATATAAAGGAATAGTCTAGAGAATTAGAGTCCATTGGATTAGACTCAAGTTTAGCCACCCTCTTCTATTGGGATTACGGAAGTTTTGTCGCTATGACAAACACCCTCCGAAATTTCTCTTTCACTTAAAATTTTGGAGCCTACTTGTGATCCTAGGATTTTTCATTCCTTGAGTGTTTGTAGTTGCTTCATGGTCAGTTGATTTTTCCTCATATTTTGAGTGTTAAATTCACTTTCTTATACATGCTCAATCCTCTAAGACTTCACGAGTGCACTCCTTTCTATGCGAGCTTACATAGGCATTGAGAAACTCTTGAAGGTAAGGCTTGCATAATTATTGGTGAGGGTGACAATCCATAAGAATAGTGTATTGCACGATACATGATGATAGTCAATTAACACTCTCCATTGACAGTCTTCCTCACTTCGATTGCAATTGCACTTCTTTTTTGGCAATTTTTCTCAACTGCTACTATGGCGCACCTTTTTTTTCACAAGTGTCACTTTCACATTCGTTACTTTTTTTTTTGCTTGATTTTAGTTTAACGAGTGTTCTTTTCATGATATCTTCCAGATTGAATGTGTCTCTTTCTCTTTATTTAAGCCTTTGCAATTTTCATTTTCACTTTTCTCAGTACTTTCGTAAGTTTCGTCTTGTGGTTAGGGAAGTGTTGCATCTAGTCAAAGGGAGTCATTTGTACATTCTTGAAGATAAGTTATGATGCATTCTCCTAGAATATTGTGTTCTATCTATCATGAGTACATGCATCAAAATAATTTCCCAATTCTTGATAATTCTTTCGCTAGTGTTTCCACTTGTGTCACAAAATGTATCTTAAGTTTCAAACTTCGAGGTAAGTATTTTACTACTGTCATTTCAACAGGAACATGTTGATTGTTGGTGGTAAATTATTACTTGTCGAGTGGTTTATATTCTATAAGTGTGTGATCATGATGAATTCATGTTTTGGTTCCATCTATCACCTCTTCGATCCCACTCTTCACCATTTTATTTAATTGATCCTTCCCTGGTCAACCTCCTCCAAAAATGCCTCCCTGAACTGCGCATTTCACATTATGCCATAAGAATCTTGTCCTTCCCTCAAGAACTGCACACTGCACATTATATTCCTCTAAGTACTACACATTACATAGTCATAGTTCTTGAGAAAAACGTCCTACTCCCTAGAAATGTGAAATATTTCCTCAAAGCCAGTCTCTCTCTACTCATTGTGCAATCCTAGTCTGCAGTTTGTCTCCCTAGCTCCTTGAAATACACAACTGTGCAATCCAACTACACAGTCTCTCTCCATAACTATGCATTACATAGTTACAATGGGAAATCCTAGCTCACTATGACCCTCAACTATGAAATCCTACTTCTCAGACCTCCGAAAGTACACATTGTGTAGTTGTACACCTCAGTCCATCACCCTTATCCTATGGAACTTCTCACCGCAAAATCCATGAGCCTTGCTCCCTATCCAGTACCAAGTTCTAGGTCAATCAATGATTTTCATGAAGAAAGTTACACTAAAATATTTTTAGACTGATGTCATATTGTCATGAGTGAATTTCATTTTCAGGTACCCTATCTTGACATGAAACGATGAATCTCAAGGAGGATGCTTATGATATCATACGATAAGACACTTGTGAAGCTAGAACCATGAAGAAGTCATTAAGCTAGAATATAAAGTGACACTAACTTAGACAAAAGATCAAAGATTAGGATTGCATGAAGACTCCATATCAATCGGCCCCATGGAGGGTAAATATTAAGCATATTCAATACCTCTGATGAAGGCATGAAGGAATAAATAAGAAGAGAAGCTTGACATTGACACATCACGAAGAAGTTATGTGTCATCAATGTCAAGTCATGTCCAATCCAATTGTCATCATAATGGCATATGTTTCAATGTGTATTGCCACATAATTTGGGGATGTAATTATGTATTTTCAAGAATATGTAAAAATATAAATGTGTGGAAGTCCATGAGTCACATGTGGAATATTAAAAGTCAAATGTAGAATAAATAATCACTAGAAGAAGTCCAAGAGTCTTGTAGAATTTCAAGAGTCACTTGGAAGTCCAAGCATCATGAGGGAAGATCAAGAGTCATGAGGATATGAAAGGTCATTTGTCTTGTTATAAATACACCCTCATAACTCAAGAAAATGAATTTTGGAGGCTTAGGCTTTATAGATCTATCCTTGGCTTCTCTAGCTTAGCATAGGAGAGACTATCATTCTTTGGAGAAGAAAGTAGTGACTTAATGTTCCACTATTACAGCTAGTGGCTCACCATTATAACTATGTACTGGGACATTTCACCTAATAATCAGAAGATCATTGAGCCAACACATTTTCATGCACGTATCATCAATATTTCAAGACTATTCTTTGGATGTTTATGGTATATGTTATTCTCATATGTACTAAATAAATTGAACTACTTCATTGGATTTGGTACTTATCTTGTTGAATATGTGTTGCATTTTCTTTAATGATCATTGTGTCTATGTGAACTATTTCACTAGATAACTAATTAATATTTCTTCTCTCTCACGTTACTCTCTTAATATATTACTATTACTTTCCTTTTGGAGACTCACTCTTATTTACGAATATCGTGAAGGTATCCTTTTACACATTGCAATTGGTGTTTCACATTGTCAACTTACTCGTTGATTTCAAAGGTAATGTGCATACTCTTTTATGTGATTAATTTTAGCCAAGGAAATTCTTAGAGTTATGATGTTCGGGATGATGCTTTGAATGGGGCTCCTACTCTAAATAGTGTGAGGTCTAGTTGAGACTTCACATCGGGGAGACCCCCTAGTTGACAGATTTCTAACACCTTCAACAATTGGTGCTAAAAGGAGAGCTATATGACAAGATAATCCCTTTGAGTCTATTTTGAACCTATTATCTTAAATGGATCATCCAAAAATCATACTCTTGGGGTTTTTTTCCAATAGATCCAATGGTAAACATTTTTTCCCCAGTGAACTTCTTTATGACTTGTCTCAATTCAAGTTTGATGGTGATGGTGATACATTCATAGCCAAGCATGCATCTATTTTCTTAAGGTCTATGAACATTATGAAATTGATTATAAATATGTGGCTTGTGTTCTTTTCTTCCTCATTCTTGAATTTTGAGTTAAATAATGGTGTCATACCCTACCACCCACTTCCATTCATTCTTTTGAGCACTTCATTAAGGAGCTTCATTTAGCCTTAGATAAGTATGATTCGTAACACCCTCTTCCCACATCTACCTAAGTAACCGTCCAACTGAGGTAAACATGAGACAAGAGGCTACTAAGATGATATTCAACCTCCTAGATGACCTTAAGGAAGTGGAACCGATAGAAACACGACAAACACTTCTTACACATCATCAACAACACCTTTAGCAGTTAAACCACCCTTCGAGACCCCTGAAACTTGAAGGGGGACTAAATTTTGACCCTATTGAGCCTCACCCATGGGCATATAAGGGAAAGGGAGTGGATATAGATCCTTATCCATGGGATAGCCTTGGCAAGGTAGTGGCTAGGGCCCCAAATAGTCAATTCTGTGCCTGCAGCTCCAAGATTTGTGCCACATTTTTAGTCCCTTAGCCCAGGTCACTACCCAAAAATTCCTGAAACTTTAGGAGATGATAAATAAAATTTAAAAAACACATGGAGGAAATCAAATCATCAGGTACTCATCCTACCTCACCCAACCATGACAGGAATTTCGTCAAACATGTCACAAACATTGCATCTACAAGTGTAAACAGAAAAATTAAACATAGGGGTATAATATTTATCTAAGAATCGCTAAGAAGCATTGATCCCTTACATCATGAGCTGCAATAAAATCTATTTTACCATAGATACATTGTATATTCATTTACAGAAAAAACATAGATAGATCCATACATCATCCCTGGTAAAATACATGCTTATAACCAACATAATAAAAATAGAAATACAATGGATATAACATCAATGAAATCCACATAATAACCCACACATTTGCATACCAAATACCAAATGAATGCGCTCTTCATTAATGAATGTAAAAAACAATTGGATATGGGAGTTCCAGGTTCCACTCGACCATAGATTGGTTGAGCCAAATCTTACTTTAGCCAATCACCCTCGTGCCATATTCCAAGCATGAATGTGGGACTCATAACCAACCGAAAAAAGAACCAAACAAGCATGGATGCTACCAGAGCTTTCCACCTACACCATGAGTAATTTGAGTGTCTCCTAGTCTCTTAGGCTTTACCGTAACCCACAATCTAATCCATGAGTCACTAAGCCCTACACCGAGACCATATCTCTAGGCTTTACCGTACATCCCATCCCGATACTACTAGACCCAACAGAGAGAAATCCGCCTCTTGGTTTTACCGTATATCCTGACATTCACTGGCAATGATTCATAGGCCCACTTAGGAACACAATATGGCTTTACTGCAACCCACAGTCTAGCTCATGGGTTACTATGCCAGTGGATTTACCATGATCCAAAGTCCAGTTCATTTTGGAGATCCACCCCACTCAACTTCGAATCCATCCGGCAATCCAACTCAACCAAAGTATGAGAAAACCATCTCATCAAAGCTATATGGAAATGGAAAGGCTAGGTTGAAAAAATTGTCACACATTGAAAAATCCATGCCAAGATAACAAGAAACCACATGCAATACCATGCATGCTATATCTAGCAATGAAATCACATATGAAAATCAATACCTACAAAGAATCTCATTGTAGTTGCTTGATCCTGTTCTTCCTTTCTTTCTCCAATGCCCAAGTGCTCCAAGAAAACTCTAAGTGTCCAAGAGTGAGAGAGAGAGAGAGAGAATATTGAGAGAGCTCCAAAAAAATGCATTGAAAAATGCTTACCCACTGATCCTTAGAAGCATTTTTATTAATGAGGCCTCTATTTTCTTCATTTTCCATTATTTTCCTTCATTTTCCTCCTCACATCCAACCTATGACCTTTCACCTTCCTTTTCTCCTAATTTCCATTATTTTCATAAATAAAATGCCAATTAATGCCTCATGCCTTTCCAATGAACACCCACTAGGATGTTTTTACCATTATTCAACTTGGAATACATGACCCATAGATCGTGGTTATTATATATTTTTTACATGGATTTTCACTGGGGCTATTACAGAACCCTCCCCCTTGGGAAAACACTGTCCTCAGTGCTTTTTAGGCCCATATATTACTAGTGTAGTCCCTTATTGTTGTTGATGTATCCCCCTTATTGTTATTGTTGTACCCTTGTAGTCCCCATATTGTTATTAGTTGTTCCCCATAAAATCCCACTATTGTTTTTTTTTTTTTCTAAATTATGCTAATTCTATTGTGGAAACATATTGTTACAAAACTGCCTCAATTTAGCTGTGGGAGCCTGAAACTGGGCTTGATGTCCATGCTTTAATAGAACGTCGAACTGCCCTAAATGGGAAACCAGTTCTTTTAGGCGAGGTTTCACCGCCCTTGAAATGGAAACCGGTGTATAGTTCATTACACATAACATAAGAAAACAAAAAGACTTCAGTAGCATGTAGCTTCTGTTGCTGTAGACAACTAAAAAAACAGTGCATCTTTCAAAATAGTGGAACTTATTTACCATGTTGAACCAAGGCTATCTGGAGTTACTGCGCGTGGGCTGCTGAAGGCGGCTCCTCCACTATGCGACACCAGTACATTTCCTCTAAATCTTCTACAACATCGTTCTGATCACCATCTTTGCCTATAGTCTTTGCGTCCACCTGCATTGAATGTTGATCCAAGGCGGGAGAAAATCCCACTATTGTTATTGTTGCTCCCTTACATTATTATTGTTAGGTCAGTTAGGATTATATTGTGACCCCATGGAATCTTATATATAGAAAGGAGATTTTTTCATTTTTATCATCCAAGAATTGTTCATTTATGTAATTTAAAGGAGGTTTCCCCCTCGAAGAAGATGATTTCTAGGGCATTTATCTATCTTTTCTTCTATTTTTTGAGTTGGTTTCATAACATTTAGTATCAAAGCTTTGGATTCTAGGGTTTCATAGGTTCAAACATGCCATCGTGGAATTTTTTATATAACTTTTTTTATACGAATTTTTACAAGCTTAAAAACAAATCCATTTGAAGCGAGAGTTGGAGGAACGTCGTGTAAAAATTTTAGACCTTGGTTCGCTATATTTTTGGAGATATGATCTGAGGGAGTTAGGTTTTTTACATGCTCCAAATTTTCATCTCAAACAGGTGGCTGAGGGAAAATCATCATAACTTTTGTTTCAGACATTGGATTGGAATTTTGTAAGAAGTGTCCAAACGTGCACAAACTTTAGTTTCTCTTGTATTGATTGCATACATGAGGGAAAAAAAATTGATACATGGCACGTCCTACAATTTTGCTCTACTGAAAAACTCCATAATTAGGTCATTGTGGGAGATTGGACATAACTTTGTCTTGAAGAATCCAAATCAAGTCTGAAATATGACATTGGAAAGAAGAGCCAGAGGGCTACTATATGACTGAAGCACAAATATTGGGGATTCTAAATCACAAAGATACAATAGTATCAATATCAAGTTTCTCAAAAGCAAGAAATTTTTTTTTATATTTTGTTTAAATTGCATAACTTGTGTTTGAAAAATTAGTTTGAAGTGATTCCAAGGGAATATTGGAGAATAGATAGAAGTGTTGGGTTCTATAATGCCCCCCAAAAATAATTCCACACCCTTTAGCCCTCAGAAATCTCTACTATGACACATGAATATGAAGAATTTCACCATGATATATCAAAATTACAAGACCAAGTGCAATAAATTTCTCTCTCACAAAAAGTAACCAAAAATGAATGGAAGATAAGATGGATGGTTTGAAGAAATACTTGGAAGCTAAGATGGATGGTTTGACGAATGTCATGGAATATAATATGGATGGTTTGAATAATGGCATGGAAGCTAAGAAGAATAGTATAGAAGGCAACATGGAATATTTGAAGAAATACATGGAAGGTTTGGCTAAGATGGATGGTATAGAAGGAAACATGGAAGAAAGACATGGAAGGTTTGAAGGAAGGTTTGGAAAATTTGCTACAATAAAATCTTCCTAATGGTGAAAAGGTAGTAGAGGAAACTCATGATGAGAACAAAATAAATGTTAATTGTGATTTCATAGACTCTAATGTTGGATTTAAGACCCACCATATTCCAAATAGAGATATGAGGAATTTTGATGGCAAGGATCCCATAACATGGATCCTACAGATGGAGCAATAATTTGATCTCCATAATGTTCAGAACACGCAAAAGGTATGCATTGCAACTTTATATTTAGAAAAAAATACATATGTATGGTATTGATGGATTTTCTCTCATAAAAAAATTGTCACTTGGTAAATTTTTATGGAGGAAATGGTAGCACATTATGAGGATACAAAGAAAAACACATTCTTTAGATAATTGATAAATATAAAACAAAAGGGTTCAATGGTGGAGCACATTAAGGACTTCCAAAAACTGAATATAATGTAAAGGATATTCCATAGGATCACATTATTGATGTGTTCATAGGTTCTTTAAAGGATAACATCCAACATGATTTTCGCCTTTGGGAACATGATTCATTGGAGAAGGCATTCAGGTTGGCAAGAAAAATCATGGCGACAAGGATGCCTACCACTCACAACTATGAAGAAGGAAGATAATTCACTCCTAGAATTCCACAACCTACAAGGTTGAAACCACAACAACTGGAAGAAGAAAAAGAAAAATGGCTTTGCTATAGTTGTGATAGAAAATACACTAAAGGTCATAACTATGCTGAGGAGAAATTATTTTACATAGATTGTGAAAAGGAGGAAGAAAAGGAACAAGAAACTTCAAAAGAAGAGGATATACATCAAGAAAAAACCTTAGAGGAATAAGAAATGAAACCAACCATATATTGTAATGCATTGGCAGGAATTACCACTCTTCAAACTCTCAAGACAGAAGGACATATCAAAAAGAAAAATGTAATAGTGCTAATTGATTCAGGTAGTACCCATAATTTTATTCATTGTAAGGTAGCCAAGGAATTGAATTTCTTCTTATACCCAGCACCAGAGTTTCAAGTGATGGTTGCAAATGGAGGAACTATAAATTTCTCTAGAAAGTGCCATAATATAAATCTAACCATGGGATAATATGTATTGAATAGTCCAATTCTCTCTATTCAAATGGGCGGTGTCGATGTTGTACTATAAGTACAATGGTTACAATATTTGGGGACGATAGCTTTTCATTTTCAAGAACTTTTTTTGAATTTTTTTTCGGAAGGAATTTGAATTACAGGGTATCACGAGGAATCTGGGAAATATAATAAGCTACAATTTCATGAAAAATCATCTAAAGAAAGAAAAATGAGGAATAATTACAAAATTATTCTCACTAGAATTTCCAACATCAAAATCATCTATTTCTCCAGATCTCCAAAAAGTCTTAGACAATCATTCCAAGGTGTTTGAAAATCCCAAAGGACTCCAAGCTATTTGTGATCATGATCATGCTATTCATTTTATTCCATGAATTTTTCCTCCAAACATCAGGCCTTACAAATATCCTTATGTCCAAAAGAGTGAAATTGAACATATGATTGCAGAAATGCTAAAGTTCGGTATAATTCGACCTAGTCAAAGTTGTTTCTCTTCTCCAATATTATTGGAGAAAAATAAGGATGGATCATGGCACATGTGTCCAGATTATAGGGAGCTCAATAAGTTCACTATTAAATATAAATTTCTCGTTCCTATGATTGATGAATTATTGGATGAATTACATGGAGCAATTTATTTCACTAAGTTGGATCTCTGTTTAGAATATCATCAAGTTAGAATGAAGACTGAAGACATTTCGAAAATGGAATTTAGAACTCATGAGGGTCATTATGAACTTTTGGTCATTACTTTTAGCCTTACCAATGCACCTTTTACATTTCAAGGATTGATGAATTTCCGTTTTCAAACCCTTCCTTAGAAAATTTGTGTTAGTATTTTTCGATGGTATACTAATCTACATCAGGTCTTGGAAGGATCATGTTCAACATGTTGATAGGGTGCTCAAACTATTGAAGAAGAAACAATTATATGCAAAAACCTCCAAATGTTTCTTTGGAGTACAAGAGGTGGAATATGTAGGTCAAATTTTATCTCAGGAGGTTGTTAAGGTAGATCCTAACAAAATTAAAGCCATTAAGGAATGGAAACTCCCCACAACCATAAAGCAGTTGCGAGGATTTATCAGGTTAACATGGTATTATCGCAAGCTTGTTAAGTATTATGGGAGAATAACAACACCTCTAACAACATTATTGAAGAAAAAATCATTTTCATGGACTTTTGCAACAACTAAGGCCTTTGAACATCTTAAAGAGGCAATGTGCCAAGCACTAGTCTTAGCTACACCAGACTTCACAAAAACCTTTATTGTGGAATGTGATGCCTCGGGAAATGGAATTGGTGTTGTTTTAATGCAAGAATGAAGACCCATTTCTTTTGAAAATCATCCAATAAAAGGAAAGTATTTACAAAAATCTATTTATGATAAGGAAATATTGGCAATACTACATCCACTAAATAAATGGCGACCTTACCTAATGGGATCACACTTCAAGGTAAAAAATGATCATGATAGTCTTAAATAATTTTTGGAACAAAGAATATCTTCAGAAGAGAAGAAAAAATGGGTCACAAAGGTGTTGGGTTATGATTTTGAAATCATCTACAAAAAAGGTAAGCTAAATTTTCTTGCGGATGCACTCTCATGAAAGGATGAGGATGTGGAAGCATTTCTTAGTGCCATTTATATTATCCAACTAGATTGGATAACCAAAGCAAGGGATGAATGGAATAATGATGAAGTGTGGACACTTATTCAAAAGTGGCAGCAAGATCCCAACACATCTGATACATTTAGTTGGAAAAATGATTCCTTATGGTACAAATATTGCTTATATCTTTATAATAATTCCCAACTAAAAAAAAATATTATTTTGGAATTCCACACCTCTCCCTTAGGAGGACACTCGAGATTTTTTAAAAATTACCACAGGGTGAAGAGAGATTTTTTTTAGGATGCCCTTAAATCTGATATTCAAAAGTTTGTGGCGAAATGTTTGGTTTTCCAGCAAAATAAAGTTGAGACAATTAAGACCCCGGGTCTACTACAACCTTTAACCATTCCAAGTCAACGTTGGGAGAAGGTTTCAATGGATTTTATCACAAGTTTACCTAAGTCTGAAGGAAAGAGTGCCATCATGGTGGTAGTTGATATACATAAGTTTGCACACTTTTTTGCATTATCTCATCCATTCAAAGAGAGTACAATTGCTACTACATTTATGGAAATTTTTCAAAAGCTACATGGAAACCCAAAGATTATTGTAAGTGACAGAGATCCCATTTTCACTGGAAATTTTTGGATGGAATTATTTTCTTGTTTGGGTACTCAACTAGCTCATACCTCATCTTATCATCCTCAATATGATGGGAAAACTAAGATAGTGAACAAATTTTTGGAAGGATATCTTCGTTGCTTTGTATATGATAAACAAACACAATGGGTCAAGTAGTTACCTTAGGTTGAATGGTGGTATAACACTTCCTTCCACACTGCAGCAAAAATTACCCCATTTATGGCACTTTATGGATATCATCCACCGCCCATCACATCATCTTTAAGAGAAAATTCTAAGGTTCAATCAGTGGAATATCACATCGATCATCAACGATAAGTTATCCAACTCTTAAAGGATAACCTAAATTTGGCATAGAATCAAATGAAACAATAGGCAGATCAACATTGCAAATGAGAGAAGTTTTGATGTAGGCAACTGGGTATTTTTACGGCTACAACCATACAAACAAATGTCCCTCAAGCAAGCTAAGAAGGATAATAAATTATCGCCAAAGTACTATGGTCCTTACAAGGTGTTAAAAAATATTGGTACTATGACATACAAATTGGAGCTTCCTACATCTTCCCGAGTGCACCTAGTTTTCCATGTTTCATGCTTAAAGAAGGTTATAGGTGAAAAAATTCTAGTCCAAAAAATATTTCCATAACTTGATGAGGAAGGAAAAATAATATTGGAACTTGCAGCAGTCATGGAAACAAAAACTCGATAGCTACAAAATCGATCAATTTCATAGTATCTCATCAAGTGGAAGAACTTACCCACTGAAGGTTCCGCATGGGAGGATGATAATTTTATACAGAAGCATCCAGAACTACTCAAGAATTGAGGACAATACATTTTGGAAGGAGAGGGGCATGTTAGGTCCCTATATTACTAGTGTAGTCCCTTATTTATTTTAGTGTAGCCCCCTTATTGTTATTTTTGTATCCCTGTAGTCCCCATATTTTTATTATTGTGCCCCATAAAATCCCACTATTGTTATTATTGTGCCCCATAAAAGCCCATTATTTTTATTATTGTGCCCTTACATTATTATTGTTAGGTCGACTAGGATTATATTGTGACCCCATGGACTCCTATATATAGAAAGGATGTTTTGTCATCTGTATCATCCAAGAATTTTTAATTTATGTAATGTAAAGGAAGTTTCCCCCCCGAAGAGGCTAATTTCTAAGGAGTTGATGTATCTTTTCTTCTATTTTGTGAGTTGGTTTCATAACAATTTTCAATGACACCTACAAATGAGAAACTACTAAAAAAAACATACTACCTAATGGAGCTTTATAAAATAGCTCATTGTAGTATTTATGATGAATAACCTACTCAAAAGAAAAAAACCATCATGACAATCATACCGCGTACTAAAGCTTTATAACACAACTCATTACATTATTTACAATAACAACCACATATATACTCATACACATTTGCTTCAACCAGAAAATAACAATACTTTTTACGAAGCTTTATAAATCTAGCTCGATACAGTATTTACAATAATATACAAATATACACGTTTTCTCAACCAAAAAATAGAAGGATATGATTCCCATATCAACAACAAGGGGATCCATAGGCTCACACCTCCACCCTCAAGGTATTACCAGGATTCACCTTCTTCCCAGGAAGCCCAAAATCCATTTCCAAAATCAAAGTTGCATCCAATGTCTAGCCCTACAATCTCGGGCCATTGTCCTTTCAGTGAACTGTTACCGACTCATTGTTCTAGGGCACACTCCAAATGTGCATATGAATTCATCTGGAAATGCTAATGAAAAAAAACAATCCACACCGACCTTCCATTTTGTGCTACACAGTTCCTCTGGAAATCCGATCACCCTCTTTCGTGTAGTCACTCACCTTCCAAGTTCCACTGGCACCCCCATCTCGAGAAGTCCATTCCTTGGCAAGGCTTCCTCACATTGGAAGATAAAAAATCCAAGGCATATACCTGCCTAAAAACCATCATATCGGTAATATCATGCTCATGGAAATCAATGGACACTATTGGGTACCAGTGTCCCACAATGGCCTTGCTCCTGAAGTGATTTACCAACATACTACTAAATTTTCCAATTTTTGTTCACTTTCGACGCTGCTAATTCTTGTAGTCAGTTTCAACCATCCCAAATTGGGCATTACATGCTTTCCTATACCATGGAAATAATGTCCATTACATTCAAAATAAATTGAAATAACTTCAAATCATACCTCATTGGTAGTTCGTCAATAATGTACACTTCCAATCCTGTTTACTTCCTATCACAACAAGTCAAAATGGTTGTTTGTTAAAATCATCATGTATAAACATATCACATCTAGTTAGCTCAAAATACAACCATCATAGGTCAAAATCATGAACCAAATTCAATCATCATAAACCATAATCATAAATCACATGTAACCATCATAATTTATAATCATTGATCACATGCATAATAAAAATGAAATCAAATATCAATACTTTTCCTTCATCAATCCTTACTTCTACCTTTTTTCTTTCTATACACACGTTGGATTGATTTCCATGCCTAGAAAGCACCCAATTCCCTTGCTCCTCACATACACATACACACAATGTACATCAAAACACATGCATCCACTCAAGGCATACAGCACCACATAATACATACACCCACACCGACATACAACACATACACCTACACCCGATGTACAATAAAACACAACACATACACCTACACCCGGTGTACAATAAAACACAACACATAACACATGCATCCACTCAAGGCATACAACACCACATAATACATACACCCACACCGACATACAACACATACACCTACACCCGGTGTACAATAAAACACAACACATACACCTACATACGGTGTACAACACAACACAATACATATACATATGCAGAGTACAACACAAAAAATACACTTGTCATGATACCATGACTACACCATGCACATACATAGTACTACATGCCTGCAACATAGTATGTACAACATGCACACAATCCCACATGTATACCAATACCATATACACAACATATACATAGTACCACCTGTACACAACTCTACCTACACAATGTGTGCACAACATCACATGTACACGAAACCACCTGCACAACGTGTACACAACTCCAAATGTACATTGCACCACATGTACAATGTTTACAAAATAACACATGTACATAACACCACATTCATGACATGTACAAGACAAAACATGTACACAATTCCACATGCACACAATATCGCATATCCAACACATGCACATTACGATATGTACACAACACTCATATCCAACATGTACATATCACCATCTATACCTAGTATTGTGTATGAAATATACACACAACGCCATATATACAACAATCATACAACATAATAGGTACATAATACTACATATGTCACATGTAACATCACCATAGGTACAATCACTGAATATACCACATGTGTAACATATACACACAAATAGTACTACACATCCATAGACTACACACTCACCCCACAAGCAACCTTTATTCTAGTGTCTTTCCACTATCCATGCTTATCCTAGCATGCCGCAAATCACAGTACTTTCACTTCGCTGATGTACTCCTCAACATTACATGTCCATAACATAAAAATAGGCATAGTATAATCATACAATATCAATTGATTTCCACATGATATTGACCTCATAGATCTGTTAGATTTACTCTTCCCACTTGATTCCTCATAAGACCAAGAACCTCTCCATGCCAATCACCTACATAAGAAATCATTCCTCCACAAGAATGATCCTTGAAAACCCTTTCATACAGTGACATAGATACATAGATACATACATATATATAAAAATTAACATAGAACAATCATGATCCTATCAGAAAATGACATACACACACACATATATACATATAAACATTAGCATAAATCAATCATGATCTCTGTCGACCCTGTCAGACAACTGCATCCATACATATATAGATATTATCAAAATCATGATCACAACATAATTACTAGATAGCATAAGGTCTAGGTTAAGGTGGCTTCATTTATTCGTGCACAACATGCACAACATTGAGAGCCATTGTTCCCAACTTAGCCAAGGTATCTAATGCCTCAAATCCATTTACTTAACCTTTTTGGTTACATTTCTCATGACTGTACTTCCACCGTCCATTTACCACAATGGACCTAAACATTCCAACCCATTGTAATATTCTTACCTTTCGTTGTGCTTACTCATGCACCAAACTTCATGATTTGAAAATGATTGTTAGTTTTGTTGTGATAATATTAGTTTCAATTTAAATAAAATTTTCTTTGATTTGCTTATCCATTGAGAGTTTATCCATGAGCATGTGATTGTTTAATCATTAAACTTGGTGAAATTTAGTATTTTTCATGAAGTATGTTAGCACTGCAATTTTTTTAAATATTTTCAAAGTCTCGTCATCATTCTCCAAGGAATCAATCTACCTTTTCAGTTTGGTTGTAAGATGAAAGTGTCACTGCCAAAGTGTAGTGGTGAGAAAATTTCATTTCTACCTTCATTCATTTAATTTTCCCTCTTTTACCTTTCATTTTTCCAAAAAAAAACCCAATGTCCAACATTTAATTTCTTTCAAAACCGCTTTTTAACTATTAAAATTCATTTTTTATAGTTAAAAAGCAGCTCCGCACACCCGCTAACAACCATATCATACTATACCCTTTTTACCTTACCTTCTATCGCATACTCAAACCTTATACATGTAACCATTGTTGAATCCTACAAACTTTCTGATATATGATATTGTCGGGACCCATCATTTCTTTTTGATCCATTTCATAACATTCAAAATGTTTTATAAAAATCCTTTATATTATGATTCAGACGAATTTTACCATATTCATTGACTTAACGAAGTTTTCACTTATCTGCTTTTAAAAGTCATTTAATGGGCCCCACATACCTTTTCGAAACACATTTTCTCAAATTTCATTACCGCATTCACTTCCACTTCCTCATTTCCCAGATTTTCATATTGAGTGGGACCCTTTCCTGCCACGTCACACTTTCCCTATCGCACATCGCAAGCTTCGGAGTATAGGAACTCGAGATCATGTTAGAAATTCCAAAGTGTGATATGCGATATTGGTGGGACCCAATCACATATCGAAATTCACAAGCTCTGGAGGATAGGTGCTCAGGAATCCATTATAAACGTCGAAATTTGATTGCGATTTTCACTAGTCGTTACACCTCATGATCTTCCCCACCCTCTGATCCACGGTTCTCATGGATTTTCAGCCCCCCTTCTCCAATATGCTTTTAACACTACCGAGGGGGGGGGGGGTCCAAATTTTTTTTTTCTTCGTTGCTCCTCCTACTACGTGTCCTCATCTCCACATTTTGCACCCCCCTCGGTCCAAAACTCCTTACCACGTCATCACCCACATCGCAAATCACATTCCCTCCCACTTGTGTCTTATGCTTAAACATTTTCAACCCCAATCAGTAATTGTGATATATGTATAAAAGTTTTTGTCCTCCCACTCATCATTTATTTAATAATCTCTCCCACTAATAAAATGAAACATTGCTGTCTCTTTCAATCCACCTCCATAACCTATTTAACCTCCATATTTCCCGCTCCTCTTTATTTCTCCCACTGGCCCACAATTCAACGTGTCCCTTTCTCATATCCTTCACATGCTCGGTCCTTTTGTTTGGAACCTATATATATGGGTTTTCCCACTCCAGCACTATTTCCATGTTTAATTCAAGACCCTATCGCGACAAACAAGAAACCAAAGGAAAGGAACAATGAAAAATTTTCTCTGAAATAAATTTCTACCATTAATCTCAGCACCAACACCTTTCCACAAGGCACCGGGAAAAATTCAAGAAATAGTTACGGGTTTACATAAAATCTTGCAGCAAAGGATTTAAAGATTCCACACCTATCAGCAAATAATAATATCTTCTTAAAGCTCAAAGACAATTTGTCAATATGATTAATTCCATCAGAGTTCTGTTAGGATTGTAAATGGCTAAAAATAGTAGACATTCTACTTTTTCTCCTTCTTATCTGTTTTCTATTAAGTTGTTATTAAAGGAATCTGAAGGTCTAAGCCTTGCTGGAAGATCTATTGTAAAACTATAAATAGACAGAAGACAGAGGAAGAAAAGGGGGGAGGGGATGGTTGGTGGCACAGGGTCAAGTGCCATGTTGTTGATTCTCATGATATTCCTTAATAGTGTATTGTCGAACACATAATATATTCCAATTACACTCTTGAGGATTCAAAAAATCATATGGTGTGTGTATTGTTTTCCCTTCTGTTTTACATACTTTATCTGCCTTTCCAGATTTATCATAAAAGTTATATCTTGTGATTTTATAAGTCTTGTGAACCTCCAAGACATATGGATCTATTTTTGTAAGTCATGTTCCAAGCTTTCCTGATTCAGTATGAATTGAAGATTGTTCATAAGCATTCCCTGATGTAGAATTAAACCCTGTTTCATGTTTTTATAAGTCTTTTGATCTAGCATGCTTGTTAATATGTTTTTCTCAATCTTGATTCACCAAGTATTCCTGATTCATGAGATCATGTTAGTCAGAAGCATTCCTTGTAATGGGGTTCTTTAAATGTAAAGTGAGACTCTTGTAAGTCTTTTAAAATCATTCTTTCACTATACATTTCAGATCTAGAATTTGTGTCATTTTTTCCTCCCAGCAGTGGATTTCTGTCCTACAAACCCATTGTCTTTCTCCCATTCTTCTAATCATTGAACTACTAATTTTTCTACCACATCATATATATGAGTGCCCTCATATGTGTCATAGCCTTTTATTTGTTCAACATTCCTTTCAAAGTGATTGAGATCCAACCACTTTTTGAAAACCTAATCAAATCATAAGAAAATCACTTAGAGCTTATGATGTGTCTGGTCAGGCACTTGAAGCAGTCCAAGTGTTGATTCCAGCGCTAACATCTTTTTGTGCGTCTACCGGGAGATGAAGGCCTTGAAAAAAGGTATTCTCCTGAGTCTCTTGTTTTAATTGCTAAAGATCGATTCTTGAAAGTGAACAGGAATTGATAATTTGAAGAGGAATGCAATGTTTCACCTGAAGACTCCATTGTTCTGGATCTAGTGGCGACTTCACAGGGATGCAAAGATCAGATTTTAAGTGAAATTTTTCGAGCAGCAGCTACACCTTTTGGAATTCTGAAAGGGACATCATGGCAGAGGTGACATTTAATGTTTTACCTCATTCAATAGCTGATGATTTGGAGTCTTCTTATAGTGTAGACATCCAATGCTTTATGAGTATCTTGTGTTGTGATTATCTTCATCATGAGTTGCACTATGTCATGATATGCATTCTTTCAGTTCTCATTTTAAGTTTCATAATCCATATGAGAGTTTTTTCAGCTATTTGAATGGTTTTATGACAAGTTCCATATTACATGAATATTACCATTCAAATCAGATTAGAAGAAGGAGAATGAATAAGCTCATTGTTTTGAGTGTTTTTTTAAGAATATTAGAGTTCATTTTTCAGTTTGAATTCAATTTGAGTTTGGAGAAATAAGTTGCAGAATTAAAATGATGCTTTTGACTCCATTACCCAATGGCTAGGCATGCTAGTATTTTTGAGTTAATGAGCAGGATCGCTGGTTGGAGAGATAAGAGTTGGATTCAAGGCACTAAGTCTACGGTTCTTGATAGCCCGCATGGGGAATTTCATCCCCAATAGGAGCCACTGTTAGCACTTGAATTGTTTCAAATATTTTCAAAGTCTAGTCATCATTCTCCAAGGAATCAATCTGCCTTTTCAATTCAGTTGTAAGATGAAAGTGTCGTTGTCAAAGTGTAATGGTGAGAAAATTTCATTTCTACCTTCATTCATTTCATTTTCCATCTTTTACCTTTCATTTTTTCAAAACAAAAACCCAAAGTCCAGCGTTTGATTCTTTAAAATTCAATTTTTATAGTTAAAAAGCAACTCCACACACCCATTAATAGCCATATCATATTATACCCCTTTTACCTTACCTTCTATTGCATATTCAAATCTTATACATCTAACCATTTCCGAATCCTACAAAATTTTTGATATGTGATATTGCTGGGACCCACCATTTCTTTTTGATTTGTTTCATAACATTCGAAATTTTTTAGAAAAATCCTTTATATTATGATTCGAACGAATTTTACCATATTCATTGACATAATGAAGTTTTCACTTATCCGCTTTTAAAAGTTGTTTAATGGGCCCTGCTTACCTTTTTGCATTTCATTTTCGCAAAGTTCACTTGCGATATTGAGTGGGGCCCTAATTGCGATATTGAGTGGGGCCCTTTCCTGCCATGTCACCCTTTCCCTGTTGTACATCGCATTAGGGGAATTTGAGGTCTAAAATGGGCCTCCTAAGAAAAATGTACAACCAAAAATATAATTTATAAGAACCAATAGGATTTAAGATGATGATGTCAACCATGGGGGATGATTCACAATTTTTTAAGTAAAAGGGTAAAAAGCTTAAAAAATAATAAAATAATAAAACTATTTTTTAACTCGTATTTTCAACTTATCTCCCAAATTTTTTACTCAAATTTTGAGAGGGAGTACTCATTGGATGCAAAATTTAATTCCTCAACCAAGGAGTACCCATGTTGCATACTTTCGATGGATCCTGCTACAGGAAAAAACGTGATTGCAATCACGTTTTTTCATATATTTCTCATTTTCCATGTAGGAGGATCCATCAAAAGTATGCAACATGTGTACTCCTTGGATGAGGAATTAAATTTTTCATCCAATGAGTACTCCCTCTCGAAATTTGAG
Organism: Pinus albicaulis; assembly: GCA_034641835.2. Taxonomy (NCBI): domain Eukaryota; kingdom Viridiplantae; phylum Streptophyta; class Pinopsida; order Pinales; family Pinaceae; genus Pinus; species Pinus albicaulis. Next base: position 951,675,549 of record CM076575.1, on the reverse strand, counting down.
TAAAAACTTTGGGAGATAATTTGAAAATATGAGTTGAAAAACTAATTTTTTCTTTTTCCCCTCTAAATTTTGATGATGTAATGAAATATTATTTTATTATTTCCACTATTATTTTATAATTTCGTTAGGAGGCCCATTTTAGAACTCAAAATTCCCCTAATTAAACCTCTAGAGGATAGGCACTCAGGATCATGTTGTAAATGCCAAAGTGCGATGTGATATTGTTGGGACCCAATCGCATATCGCAATTTGCAAGCTATAGAGGATAGGCGCTGAGGAATCTGTTATAAACGCTGAAATGCAATTTCAATTTTCACCGATTGTTATAGCTCGCGATCTTCCCCGCCCTTTGATCCATGGTTCTGATGCCTTTTCGGTCCCCCTTATCCATTTTTCTTTTAGCACTGCAAGGGGGGGGGGGTTGGGGTCCAAAAAGTTGTTTTCTCCATCGCTCCTCCTAGTACGTGTCCTCCTCTCCGCATTTGGCACCTCTCTCGGTCCAAACGTCATTTCCACATCATCACCCCCATCGCAAATCACATTTCCTCCCGTTTTTGTCTTATGCTTAAACGTTTCCGACCCCGATCTTCAATTGCAACATATGTATAAAAGGTTTTCCCCTCCCACTCATCATTTATTTAATAATCTTTCCCGCTAATAAAATGAAACCATGACATCTCTTTCAATCTTCCTCCATAACCTATTTAACCTCCATATTTCCCGCTCATCTTTTATTTCTCCTGTTGGCCCACAATTCAACGTGTCTCCTTCTCATACCTTTCACATGCATGGTCCTTTTGTTTGGAACCTATATACATTGGTTTTCCCACTCCAACACTATTTACATTTTTTCCCCTGCAAAACTGGAGTTTCGCCAGTTAAAATTCTAATTTTGGAAAATTCTGCCTAATCTGATGCCTCTGCTATTTTCGTCGTGAATTAATCCTTCATTAATTAAAGTATAAGCACATTTTTAAACTTAAGATAAGCGTAGTTAATGATATGAGTGTGTTTAGCGCTGATTACATTTAAATATGGTTTAACCACGATAGTCTGTGGATTTAACATAATAAAACATTAATGTTAATTAAGTTCCTTCTGGTTTGTTTGTTCGGAGATCTCGGTCTTCGTCATTGGTCTCATGGGAGGGGGATGGCCCCTTCCGAACCCCCATTCGCTGGCAGTTTAAAATTTAAGATGAAGAATAATTTGTTATGGGTTAAGACCCAAGGCATAAGCAAAGTGGTAAGGCACGAGGATGGCGGTCGGTAGGTCTAGGGTTTGACCCCAACCCCCACCATAACATTTTGCATAATAATTGTCGACCCCTCCAAACTGTTAGCCATTCTACCAGATGTAACCTCCGCTAACCTTGTTGTAGAATGCCTCCATATTTAGTTAACTCCATCAGTGTAATAGGTTCAAACTTTGGTTAAGTGTTATATATATATATATATATATATATATATATATATATATATATATATATCATGATATATAAATGTGCCAATTCCTCCATAGTTCGACCTTGAGATATAACCTGCCATGGAAACCTTAAAATTCGACCTGCCATGCCATGGGGGGGGGGGTATGTGTCATGCCATGTGGTCCTTCGCCATTGGCTACAAAAAAATCCTCCATAATAAAATATTGAGCCATAGAAAACAAATTTTCCAACTTAAGAATTGGAGGTTAAATTCAACTTCCATGGCAAACCTTGGAAACTCTGAAGATGACACTTGTCACAGTGTCACTGGCTGAAGCTGGAGAAAACCTTGTGAAGCTGACTAAACTTGCCACATCATCCCTGTACCTGTTCTACTCATTTTTTTCCTATTTTGGAAAATGAACAACAGGCCATAATTCCCTCATATGAACTTGGAATTTGATGAAACAAGTTATGTTGGAATCTTGGAGATGAGCTCTATCCAGGAATTCAGGTTCGATGCATTTCTGAGCACTTTAAATTTTGAGCTAAAAGTTGAGCCTTAGATCACTTCATCCAAGTCTTTCATTACCTGTTGGGTACCAAAAAGCTCTACCCGAGCTCCATTAACTTCCATGTTTCCCAACCAATTCCCAAGGCACTTAAAAGATAAAAGGAAACAAAAATAACAAACAAGAAGAAGGCCATGAAAACCAAGGCAATACGACATCGCAACAAATTAGTATGGCCATACACTAGACATAAACAAAGACGCAAATCAAGTGCATGTTAGGTCCCTATAATACTAGTGTATATCCTTATTGTTATTTTTAGTGTAGCCCCATTTTTGTTATTGTTGTGCCCATGTAGTCCCTGTATTGTTATTATTGTGCCCCATATAATCCCACTATTGTTATTGTTGTGCCCTTACATTATTATTTTTATGCAGGATCTGATTATATTGGGACCCATTAGACTCCTATATATAGAAAGTAGGTTTTATCATTTGTATAATCTAAGAATTTTTCATTTATGTAATGTAAAGGAGGTTTCCCCTTCGAAGTGGATAAATTTTAAGTCATTGATCTATATTTTCTTCTATTTTTTGAGTTGGTTGCATAACAATGCAACAAACAAAAAAATACCAAATGCACAAGACTGGAAAAAAACACCATGACTAAATCCCCATGGTTTCCAAATGATTCCAAGGAAAATCACAACTTGAGCTTTCTTCAATATTTCATGGAAGTCTCTTGCCATGCAATCCCCTACATCATACTGCCATAACCACATAATTGTCAGTGTATAAATACATATAACAATATACCAGTTATCTTACCTTGTTGTGCCAAGCACGCTGACCTGTAAATGAACACACATGTTAGCCATATTTACCAAACATCAAGAAAAAATATCTATTAATTTGAAATCAACTTTTACCAAGACTAAAAACCAAGTCATAATCAACAATTAACTCACATTCATCGGTCATAATACATTAATGATACAAATATCAGTTACTTACACTCAAGTACATATCATCCGTCGCAACACATATGCGTTAGTAGAACCATATTAAAACAAAAAAATATCTTCATCCAATCTTATAGAAACATACTTATATGATGTGATTATTTAAACATTCAACAATAAATAGATGACATAATAGACACCAACGCTCAAACACCAAATATGTGACATAATCAACATTCAAGTACAAAGTAGACGACATAAGAAAGCTCATATACCTTAATGTATCTTGGGGGAGGATATATTATCTGCACAATCAATATATATTACCATGATATTGCTTCACAACATATAAACCCAATCATAAATAAGGTCATGATATCCATAATATTATCTATCTAACATGTTCACACCCTAAAATCATAAAATATTGTCATTCATGCATACAATAACATATGCATATTCAGTCTAGACATAATACAACACACTATCATACAACAACAACAAGTTAACACATAAAATTCTCATAAAAAACATATAAGTTATCTAACATAGAACAACAATAGCAATGCATACCACCATGGGTTTCTATCATTCATGACTATCCGACAAATGTACATATAACCACACTAATCGACTAGCATTTATAATTTATGTAACCATAACATCAATAAAATGGAAGGAATACTCATAACCATAATGCATTACTACATTGGTCAACTAGTATTTCTCACATATGTAACCATAATAACAATGGAATGACAAACATATAAGTAACCCTAATGCTTACAACAACCATGAATCACATACTTGCATGCCGAATATCCAGACCTGTATGATGGCATGCTCTTGCCTCGAGATCCAATATTGCAACTTCACTTTGATGGTCTGCATCTCCTCCTCGATCTTAGCCAACACATTAGTATCATAACATACCAATATTATCATGATGACCTAATATGCATACAATGACCTCATGCACAAAAACCTCAATCAAATCAATGAAAACTTGACCATATGCACCCACTTAACATGTATAACCAATCTTGAATGACCAATGCATGTTCAAAATATGACATTACGCAAGAAATCATAAACGGATAACATCGAAGCATGACCAATATGTAACCCTAGCATAAACAAGAAATGCATGTACAACATGTAACAATATGTAAGCAAGAGTGCACGCACAATACATAAATAAGAACAACACACAATCAGTCATACATTCATGACAACATGTCGACAACAACATCATTAGCACTTCCTTGACGAAACCACAGCCACCATCTCCAACACAACACAGATGCAACAACCACATACAACATAGTCATGAGAAACACATAAGCAATCAACATGATGCATGATCAACACACTACCCATCTATTCTGAGAGTTGAACCAAGCTCTGATACCACTCTATAACACCCTATTCCCACATATACCTAAGTAACTGGACAACTGGGGTAAACATGTGACAAGAGGCTACTAATATGAGATTAACCTCTTATATGGCCTTAAGGAAGTGGAACCGATGATAACATGAAAAACACCTCTTACACAACATCAACAACACCTCCAGGAGGTAAACCACCCTCCCAAACCCATGAAACTTGAAGGGGGATTGAATTTGGACCCTATTGAGCCTCATCAATGGGCATATAAGAGCAAGCGAGAGTCTATATACCCTTAGCTATGGGATATGCTTGGCGAGGTAGCATCTAGGGCCCCAAAAAATCAATGATGTGCCTGCAAATCCTAGATTTGTGCCACATTTTTAGCCCCTGAGCCCAGGTCACTGCCCAAAACTTCCTGAAAATTTAGGAGAGGATAAACAAAATTTAAAAAAAAACATGGAAGAAATCAAATCATCAGGAACTCATCCTACCCCACCAACCATGACAATAATTTTTTCAAACATGGCACAAACATTGCATCTACTAGTGTAAACAACAAAATTAAACATAGGGGTCTAATACTTATCTGAGAATCGCTAAGAAGCATTTCTCCCTTACATAATTAGTTGAAATACAACCTATATGACCATATATATATTGTATATTAATTTATAGGAAAAAAATTAGATAGATCCATACATCATCGATGATAAAATTACATGCTCATAACCAACATAATAACAACAAAAGTACAATGGATATAACATCAATTAAATCCTCATAATAACCCATACATTTTTGTAGCAAATAAAAAAGGAATGATCTCTTCATTACTAAAAGTAAAAACCAACCAGAGATGGGACTTCACATTCCAAATGAACATAGATTGGCTGAGCCAAACCTTACTTCATCCAATCACCCCCGTTCCATATTCCAAGAATGAATGTGGGACTCATAACCAACTGAAAAAAAAAAAAAAAAACCAAATAAGCATTGATGCTACTGGAGCTCTCTTCCTACACTGTGAGGAATTTTGGTTCCTCCTACTCTCTTAGTCTTTACCGTAACCCACAGTCTAATCTAGGGGTCACTAGGCCCTACACCAAGACCATCTCTACAGTATTTACCGTACATCCCATCTCGGGACTACCAGACCCAACATAGAGAAATATACCTCTTGGATTTAATATATATCCCGCCGTTGACCGAAAATATTCCTAGGCCCACCGAGGCAAACAATCTGGCTTTACCACAACCCACATTCTGGCTTAGGGGTTACTAGTCCAGTGGCTTTACCATGATCCACAGTCCAATTCAGGGACAACTAGGAAATTTTTTTCTCATTTCGGAGATCCACCCCACTCATCTTTGAATCCATCAGGAAATATAACTCAACTGAAGTATGAGAAACCCATCTCATCAAAGCTATATGGAAATGGGAAGGCTAGGTTGAAAACATTTTCACACCTGGAAAAACCCATGTCAAGATAACAATAAACCACATGCAATACCATGCATGCTAGATCTAGCAAGGAAATCACATATAAAAATTGACGCCTGCAAAGAATCTCATTGTAGCTGCTTGATCCTTCTCTTCCTTGCTTGCTTTTCCTTTCTTGCTCCAATGTGCAAGTGCTCCAAGAAAACTCTATGTCCAAGATTGAGAGAGAGAGAGAGAGAGCATAATGAGAGAGCTCCAAAAAATTTCACTGACAAAATCTTACCCACTGATCCTCAGAAGCCTTTTTATTAATGAGGCCTTTATTTTCTTCATTTTCCATTATGTTCCTTCATTTTCCTCCTCACATGCAACCTGTGACCTTTCACTTTCATTTTCTCCTAATTTCCATTATTTTCATAAATAAAATGCTAATTAATGCCTCATTCCTTTCCAATGCCTTTTCCAATTTCCTTTAGCCATAATAAATCGAATGAACATCCGCTAGGATGTTTTTCCCACCTTTCAACTTGGAATACGTGTCCCATCAACCGTGGTTATTATATGTATTTTTACATGGATTTTTACCAGGGATGTTGCATGATTACCGAGATTTCATTAAAAGGATTAATCAACTAATAATGAACCCTAATGAATCAATAGAGTATTTTGCTAATATATTCCTACACCTTTGTTATGTGTTTTTTGAAGAATATACAAATTGCGATTTCTTTAAACAAAATTTTGAGAGCTTGCTTCATATCTCGTTTCATGGTGAATCTAAACCCTATGATGTTTCTTCCTATCCAACTTTTGTAAATCATGAGACACCTCTAATTTCAAAGCAGGAACCTATTATTCCTTTTGTTTCTTGTCCTCCTCTCTTTCTAGTACCAATTTCGGTGCCTCCTTGTGATAATGTGGAAATTGGGAAATTTTCAAATCAAAAGGTTGATCCATCTCTTTAGCCTTCATCCATTTTTCATGATCTAGATCCAATGGAGGAAACCTTGAATGGTTTATGGAGCCTAAAGTGAAGACTTATCCCTCAATTCTGAAATATGATACTAACGCTCATAGTTTTAGTCTTGAATTTGGTTAAGATACCTATCATCCTCTATCACCTATTTCTCACGATCCCCGGCCCTAGTAATCTACTTGATTAGTATCTTCCAAATCCAAGCAATGATCAGGTGCAAGGCAATCATATTTCATAGAGAGAGAAGAAAAATAGTGAAGATCATTTCTATATTTCTTCCCTTTTTCAAAGTCCTCTATGTCACGATAATGTTCCTTCATTCCTGGCTAATTTAGAATCTAATAACCTCAGTAGTCAATCAATTTAATTTTCCTAATGAATCTAAAGTCTTGGGAAACCATCATTATCATTGTGATGACCCTATTGAAGTATATGATGATGAATTCCCAAGGGAACCAATTGATATTTCGTTTTCTCAAGAACATTTTAATTTCAAATATCTAGATATATAATTTGATTTAGTCAAAGAAGATGTTCCTATTGGAACTTCCCCTTCACCTCATTATTCCTTGTGCTCTACTGTTTATGTAAAAACTTGCGAAGAAGATTCTTTATGCTCTTCAATTTCATCATATAATAATTTGGGATTTGAATTGACACAAGGAAGTGAGGTTATCCATGGAAAAGGAGGAAACACTCAAATCATCAAGTATTCATTCCATTCCTTATCATTTCCAGTTTTTCATGAGGAAAATTCCTCAGTTCAGGTACTCATGAGATTGATTCAGTCTATTCATCCCTAGATGCTAAATTATAAGAATATTATGACCCGAGTAATTTTTTTTTAAGTTGAAAAATCCTATCAAAATAGTGATGTAGATGAATACCATCCAGATAATAGTGATCTTGTTGATTTAACTAATAGTGGTTTTCCACATGGAATTTGTGATATGACTCAGTTCTTAAAATATTATTATCTATACAAAGCTTGTCAAGACATCGAGGCCATTCAAATTTCATTGATGGCTTTGTCACGTTCTCACAATCGTGATGAGATCCCCAAACCATGTCAGATATGGACTTCCTCGCAACACCCTTTCCTTTGTGTTGTTTCATTGTATGTGAACTCTTTCTTGAAAGAGTTTTGGCATTTTGGATACATAACTTTTCTAACTTCTAAGATTTAGTTTTTGTTGAAATTAAGCATTCTTCTTTAGTTGACTCATCCCCATGCAAATCTCCTGTAATGGATTTAACTTTGGAATGTATAACTTTCATGGATACATAGAGTTATTAATCCTATCATTTTGATTATCATCATCATTATCCAAAGGATTCATATATGTTAAGTGTTTTTGTAAACAATCAAATCCTAATATTAATTGTGAATGTTATTAAACTAATCATTTTGATTATGGCCCAATCAATCCTTTTGAACAACATTCAAGTCTTGAATCATTTAGTGTATCAAAACCCCCATGTTGAAATCGATTATAGATTTAATTTGACATATCCTTCTATAATTTTGTCAGTATGTCGTTTTAATCGGTTTCCCAAAGTTACAAGGCCAACAATTGCATCTAATTTCCAAATCTTTTATATTAATGTTATGGTTTACAATCAAACATAAAGGGAAATAATGTAGAATCAAATATATCATATGTTAATTCATCAACCGAGTCTTAACACAGGTCATAACAACTTTCACTCAATGATTTATTTTCCCATTAGTACATCCGATGATGGTTGTCCTACATCGGTTGATCTTGTCAATTCTCCTTATAATTTGAGTACATTAACTGAAAGTCCATCCTTCCTAGAGTTTCAGGGTCTTCAAAGGGATTGTTTTAGATTTCATGAAGGAATCTATGCTTGGCTAGAAACATCTTAGTTAGCAAGCCATTTTTCTAAAAAACAAGTTATGATATTTCTTGATGTTTTCTAAGCAAGACAATATAGATGAAGATGCATTCACAATAAGCCTTTAAGGTTTGTTTCATTGTTACTCTTATTGAAAAGGTAACGTTTTAGGTTGGCTAAAGTCAATTGTTATAACACATATTTCTACCTATAGGCAATACCTTCAATATTTTTTCAAGCTATTCAAGCTCTTATATTTTATTCTCCACATTGCTTTATATTGATTTTAATCTCTTCTACCTGTGGGTATGTAGGTTGGGAGAAGTTACAGTGGTTACATTAGAAATTTCATTAACACTTATCCCTGAACTTCTAGTTGGTTTGGCTAGGAGTAGGTCTAGCTGCACTCTAGTTTCCTTGCATACTCATCATGCACTTGCTCTCCATCTAGTTTTCTCTTCTTCTTTTTTTTCTTATTTTGTCGTGCATGTTGTTTTTAGTTCAAGTCTCCATTTTCTTTGTTATTTTAATTTTTTTTCCATGTTCTTTTAAGCCTTTATTTCATTTTTTTCTTAATAATAATTTGCGTGAAAGGTACTCTTGATTGTATCAAAAGACAACGTGGAAAATCTTGTAAAGGTGACCATGAACAACTCTTGGCTAATTTGTTACCCTCTTCTCTATTTGTGTTTACATATATTTAAATTAAATGATGTATGAATGGAAAATACAATCCATTCGAATGGAAAGTTTTCAGCTAAACCATGATGCCAACATCTATTTTAGCATCCTCATCTTTTGTCATGGTATTGTAATTGAATGGATTTTCAAGATCCCTCTTCTGCCACCATGAAATAATAAGTTCCTAAGCACAGTTCTATAAATAAAATAAATAAAGAGTGAAAGAAGAGAAATATTTCATGCGTAGAGAGGTGAAGTATCTTCTCTAGGGTACTGTTTAGGCTCACTGATAGCAAAGTGATGCTTGTGTTCCTGTAGTGACTCTGCTGGGGTATTGTTCAAGCCTACTAGTAGTGGAGAAACAACAGAGATTAAAACTCATACTCTGATTATATTTAACTCACATTACTATATTACCCTCTCCTGGATTGAAAAAATTGTAATTTCACAAGCTTTGTAAATGTGTTTAGCTAATAAAATGGATAGAGGATAATATATCTATAATAAAGTAAAATGGGGAAGCCGAGGTAATCCATGCAATGAATCAATACTTCCTGAAGGACTAAGAATCTGTGCTCAAAGGTAGACCTAAAAAAAGAATCTAGAGTTCTATAAGTGTGTCACCAAGTGTTGTTGTTGTGACAAACACCCTCCAACATTTTTCCTACACTTGAATTTTGGATCCTACTTGTGATCCTAGGATATATGGTTCCTTGATTTTTCATAGTCGGTTCATGGTCGGTTGATGTTTCCTCATATTCTAAGTGTTAAAGTCACTTTCTTATAAATTCTAAGTCCTAGAAGAATTCACAAGTGCACTCCTTTCAATACGAGCTTACATAGGCATTGTGAAAATCTTGAAGGTAACGCTTGTACAATTACTAGTGACAATCATTGTGCAATCCATAAGCACATTTTACTTCACAGTAAATGATGATAGTTAGTTGACACTCTCCATTGACAATATTCCTCACTTCAATTTAAATTACACTTCTATTTCAATGAGCTTTCTCAACTTTCGATTTGGTGCACCTTTGTTTTGGCAAGTGCTTCTTTCACATTCACGACTATCATTTTTTATTTATTTTAATTTAAAATCATGTTATCTTTGCATTGGAATGTGTCAATTTCACTTTCTTTAAGCCTTTTCAAGTGTCATTTTCACTTTTTTCTTCCTTTCAGAAGTGTCTTCTTGTGGTCAGGTAAGTGTTTTGAACATTATTGAAGGGAATTTATGATGCATTATCTTGTACTATTGTGTTATATATACCATAAATACATGCATAAAACTCATTTCCCAAGTCTTGAGGATTGTTTCACTAGTTCATTACTTGTGTTGCAAATTTTAACTTAAGTATCGCACTTGGAGGTAAGTATTTTACTACTGTCGTTTCAATAGGAACATGTTGATTGTGGGTGGTAAATTCTTCCTTGTTGAACGTTTGATCATATATAAGTGTGTGATCATGTTCAATTCATGTTTTGGCTCCATCTCTTTCCTCTTGGATCCCACACTTAGTCATTTTCTGCAATTCATCCTTCCTCAATCAACCTCCTCCAAAAATGCCTCCCTGAACTATGAATTGTGTAGTCCAAGGCCACAAGAAGCCTATCTTGCTGTCAAGAACTACACACTACGTAGTATCTGCCTCAAAGTACTATGAATTGTGCAATCATATTATTTAAGAACAATCTCTCCCTAGAACTGTGGAATCATGCCTCCCAACTAGTCTCTTTCGGCGCATTGCACAATCCATGTTTGTAGTATGTATTCCTCGATCCTTGAACTATCAAACTAAACAATCCAATTGCCCAGTATCCCTCTAGAACTATGCATTGCATTGTTACATTTGGAAATTCTATCTCACTATGACCCTCAATTGTGCAATCCTACTTCTCAAGCCTCTAGAAATGTGCATTATGTAGTTTCAAGCTTTAGACCCTCACTCTTGTCCTCTAGAAATGTGCACTAAAAAATCCGTGAGCCTTCAACCTTGTCCGGTAACTAGTTGCAGGTCAATCAGTGATTTTCATGAAGAAAGTTAAACTAGGATATTTCTAGACTAATGTCTTCTTTTCATGAGTGAATTTCATTTGTAGGTACCATAGCTTGACATGACAAGACAATTCTCAAGGAGGATTCTTAGGAGATCATACAAGAAGACACTTGTGAATCTAGAATCATGAAGAAGTCAGTAAGAAAGAAGCTGAAGGGACACTAGCTCACAAAAGAAGATAAAAAATCAGGATCACATGAAGACTCCCTATCAATTAGTCCCTTGGAGGATGAATATGAATCACATGCAATAACTTCCATTAATTCATGAAGGAATCAACAAGAAGAGAATATTTACATTGACACATCACTATGAAGTTCCATGTCATCAATAACAAGTCATGTCTTATCCAATTGTCATCACAATTTCATATGTGTCAATGTGTCTTACAACATCATTTAGGAATGTGATTATGTAATTTCAAGAATATGTCAAAATGTAAATGTGTGGAAGTCCAAGAGTCACATGTAGACTAAAGAGTCTGTAATATCCAAAAATGGGGAAGCAGCAATAGATAAACAGTTATGCAGAGAAAATAATGTAGATCATCTACGTAAGAGAAGGAGGCAAATATGGAGGCTCTTTATTTACATTTACATCAACAAAATAGATGCATAATAAATCCCATGAGATGTACAATAGGAAATAGAAGACTTTTATGGAAGAAAATCCTCAAAAAGAGGTGTTGCAGCCATGTATTAAGATTGAAAGAGCTTGACAACATTATTTTATTGACTACAACTTTTGTAGATTACACTTCAGATCTAGAGAAGATCTCTGTATAAAAAGTTGGATCTATATCAGATCCATACACTAGATAGGCTCTTCTTCAAATCCCCCTCAGGGTTTTCAGAAAATCATGAAGTACAAAGAGTAGATCTGAGATCTAATGCTGCAGATCTGCAGAAATATTTATAAATTCATGGAAATACAGATCTGATATGAAATATATAATATGATGATCCCCTGCAATGGATCTCAAATGTGAAGGGAAGATCCCCAACACATGAAAACCACTCCTCCAGAAAGTGTGCCAAAAGACCCTGCAACAGTACCCACACAAATAACATAGTTATGGAAGAAATACTGCACTATAGGATTTAGAACATGTTTGGCCTCATGCCAAGATCTGAAAATGTAACTCCAATGATCCAATACTCTCTTACCAATGGGATAGAATACTTCCCCACTGAAAAGGAGCACTAGAATGGTCTAGATCTGAGTAGATCTAGTCTCCACTTGCTGTAACTTACAAAGAGAACCAAACCCTCAATAGGATTTGCATTGTATTTGGAAGGAGAATCTTGGCCTTCAACCTGATAGAGGAAAAGAAATGCAAACTCTTCCAAGAGGCCTCTCAAGGAAAGAGGTGGGATTCCCGATCAAGAACACCCAGTGATAAACAACACTATTCTTAGCTAAACAGTCAGAGAATGAGAAATGTCTAAATAGAAAATATCCTCAGAAATAGCATAATCATCAACAACCTTCTCATGCTGCCATCCTCTTCCTTTTATAATTTGAGAGCTTGCAAAACCTTAAGCCATCTCAATGAAATAACTCCTTTCACATGAGCCACCTCCAACTAAAATTGCATTGTACCTCATTGATGGCCACTGTTGAAGAGGTTAATCCCCTCTGCGGACAGAGGCGATCCCTACTAGCCCAGATCGGGTCTAGCAACAATCAAACATGCTACAATGCAGGTTCCTAATTGCAAATAAACCGACTTGCGATGAAGGCTTACCTGGAATCCAACGCTGTCTTCTGTAGAAGAGGTGGTGCTCCCGTTCCTTTGCCTTGGCAGATCACAATCCTCATGATCTCCGTGATCGGACACCTGCACATGCAAGAAACAACACAAACGCAAGCATAAAATCCAATATATACAACTATATGTCAGTCGAAGAGGACATAACTCATGAAAATAATCAAGAAAAAGAGTGGAACCATAACCGATAGTCGCTTATCATTAATGAGTCAAAAGAAGAATACAACCATAGCTTCGACGAAGCACTCTCCTTTGGCGGGTCGTCAACACAACATGTCTCGATAAATCCTGTCAAGGATGAGACAAGCCTCTCTCTCCGGATACTTGGCAATAGTCTCCTTGCTTGGATTTGGCCTTAAGGGAGTCAAGAAGGCTCTTGCAGCATAAGGATGTGAAAGCTCTTGGGAAATAGCTTGCAAAGGAGATGAGCAAGCTTTTATAGATGGAGGAATGGGAGTTGGGATCCCTATAATTATGGGATTGGCCCTATCATCAAGGAAGCTTCCATGAGAGGTGGAAAACCACTTCCTCTCTATGGAAATCTGTAGCCAAACCTCCCAACTCAAGATAGATATCAGTCCAGGAGTTTGTTAGGACGAAACTTCCGCCATTTATTTTTAAAAAACAATGGCATCTGTTACACAGCAAGCATCTGTTACACATTAATTTTTCACTGTCCCTGCCATTCCCCATCCCGCACATTGGAGGGCTCATTCCGTGACCTGTGAGCAGAGACAAGACTTGAAAATAATTTCATTGCATCCCTCTAAAGATGAGATTTCATTGCCCTGAATACATCTCCCTGCAAAAAACCCTAAAAATATCTCTTTTTCCATTGGCGCGGTTCCACAGTTCAGCCCTCGCGCCAAGGGGGAAAATCATCCAAAGAGGGCGCACCAATTGGCGCTCTATCATAGAGCCGCACCCGCGCCAACCATATTAAGAGGTTTTTTTTAAAAATAAATGGCGGAAGTTTCGTCCTAACAAACTCCTCGACTGATATCTATCTTGAGTTGGGAGGTTTGGCTACGAATTTCCATAGAGAGGAAGTGGTTTGCCACCTCTCATGGAAGCTTCCTTGATGATAGGGCCAATCCCATAATTATAGGGATCCCAACTCCCCTTCCTCCATCTATAAAAGCTTTCTCATCTCCTTTGCAAGCTAGTTCCCAAGAGCTTTCACATCCTTATGCTGCAAGAGCCTTCTTGATTCCCTTAAGGCCAAATCCATATGGCAAGGACCTGTGCCAAGTATGGAGAGAAGGCTGTCTCATCTGGCAGTATACGTACATGTTGTGCGGCGGCACGCCCAGAAATGGTTGTATTCTCTTTGACTCATTAATGATAAGCGTATAGTTCCACTCTTTGTTCTTGATTAATGTTCATGAGTTATGTCCTCTTCGGCTGACATATATTTGTATATCTTGGAATCAATGCTGTCATTTGTGGTAAGAATTGGTGCTCTATTTCATATACACAGCGGAATATTAATCCTCACGATCTCCATGATCGGACACCTGCACATGCAAGAAACAACACAAACGCAAGCATAAAATCCGGTATATACAACTATATGTCAGTCGAAGAGGACATAACTCATGAACATAATCAAGAACAAGAGTGGAACCATAACCAATAGTCGCTTATCATTAATGAGTCAAAAGAAGAATACAACCATAGCTTCGACGCAGCACTCTCCTTTGGCGGGTCGTCAGCAAAACATGTCTCGATAAAGCCTGTCAAGGATGGGACAAGCCTCTCTCTTCGGATACTTGACAATAGTCTCCTTGCTTGGATTTGGCCTTAAGGGAATCAAGAAGGCTCTTGCAGCATAAGGATGTGAAAGCTCTTGGGACCTAGCTTGCAAAGGCGATGAGCAAGCTTTTATAGATGGAGGAAGGGGAATTGGGATCCCTATAATTATGGGATTGGCCCTATCATCAAGGAAGCTTCCATGAGAGGTGGCAAACCAATTCCTCTCTATGGAAATCCATAGCCAAACCTCCCAACTCAAGATAGATATCAGTCCAGGAATTTGTTAGGATGAAACTTCCGCCATTTATTTTTAAAAAACACCTCTTAATATGGTTAGCGCGGGTGCGGCTCTATGACAGAGCGCCAATTGGCGCGCCCTCTTTGGAGGATTTTCCCCCTTGGCGCGAGGGCTGAACTGTGGAACCGCGCCAATGGAAAAAGAGCTATTTTTAGGGTTTTTTGCAGGGAGATGTCTTCAGGGCAATGAAAGCTCATCTTCAGAGGGATGCAATGAAAGTATTTTCAAGTCTTGTCTCCACTCACAGGTCACAGAATGAGCCCTCCAATGTGAGGGATGGGGAATGGCAGGGACGGTGACAATTTTCTGTGTAACAAATGCCCCCTAAAGCATGAGGCCCGAGAGAGAGAGAGGGGTGAAATGCTTTACGAGAACATGTCGACTGAAAACACTTCCATCGGAAAACCTGCAGAGCGAAGTACAACTGATGTCTCAGATACATGATATATATGCATGGTATGGGCGCAACCATCCATAACAAAGTATACAATAATCTAGATCCGAGGCATGGGCGCAGCCATCCCGAGAGGATCGATAAATAGACTCAGGTATGGTCGCAGCCATCCAATCAGTGAGTCATGTAAATAATCATAATAATCCACAAAATCGTAGCCTAGATTACAACAGACACAATCTAGGGTCTTGCGCTCCATCTCAACCCGAACAAAGTACAAGTTCAAGCATGCGAATATGTGAGCTGAAGTCGAACATGCAAGAACATCATCTGATTACCAGCCAATGATGAAAGCTGTTAACAGACGCGAGAGGAACCACTAATAATGACAATGCTCCTCAAGGTACTATAGGTACAATCTACGACATGTGAATCAATGAGCTGACGTCGAACATCCGTAGAATCACTCGATCGGAGGCCAATGACGAAAACCTCACGTCAAACGCGACGAACCTACCATTGAGGCATGCAGGCTCCAAGGTACCATAAAGGAGTCTCTAGATCAGCTTCCCGGATAATGAGCCGAAGTCGACAGGAAGTGACCTTGATCGAAGGTGGGCCATAATGTTTCCCACATCATCGACACGAGACAGAGGAACATGATGTTTTTTGTGAATCATATGAGAATCAGAGGAAGGTTGATACTTTGCAGAGGTCAACTTCTCTTGAACATATAACGACACATTAGTGGTTTTTGGCAGTATTTGACATCAACGGATCAGAGGTCATGGTGACGATGCAACGAGCAGATGAGAGGTCAAAAGGGATTATCCAAACCCACGGAGGCAAGTGAAGAACGAGATGAGATGTCCCCAACCCGACACGAATGTAGACAAGTGCCATGTTCAAGAGCGACATACTGCCGACACGACAATGATGCTGGTTCCATTTTTCCCCCACCATTTCTGGCGAGTACCCCAATTATTTTTTATAACAAGCTTGAAGGGGATAGCATATGCTTGTAATATAAGTCCGCCCTTCGGGCGAATCCATCCTAGTACATTTAACGAGCCCTAGGAAAGAGGAACTCAGAGAACGTCATTTCGACTGAATCCAATGTCATCAGGGTTTAATGAGTCTGACAGAGGAAGAACTCGGCATTTTTTCATATTTAGAGAGTTTGAAAAGACACCAGAAAAGTAAACTCCAGTGGTCCCTTTTCGTAGATAGTTCCCCGGACCCAAAAAGGTAGAAAACAGTATCCGAGAAAACCTCCTAGTCGCGATGGGCTAGGGTATTCCTTTTTCGTAAATAATCGATCCCAACCCGAAAAAGGGGTAAACATATACTGGGTAGATGTCGATTCGTGTCCACTTTAACGAGATGGAAACGACAAGGGCCTCGGCAATCTTGTCATGTTTAGAGAGTCAGAAAAGAGCTGAAAGATGACTCCAAAGTGACTTTTTCATGTATTTACCGAGTCTGAAAAAGTACAAAATACAACTCGTTTCACCGTTTAAGTCGCGTAAAAGACCTGTTGCTGCACAAAAAGAAAGTCTAAAACCCATTTTTGACAAAATATATCAAAATATTCAGAAAAATAACTTTCAAAACCTATTTTGAGTTTAAAAAGTTATAAATATGTCAAATGGTAAAAATAAAATTACTTTTTACTTTTACCTCACTGAAGAGCAGAAGTGGTCCATTTTGTG
The DNA here is from genome assembly GCA_034641835.2 of Pinus albicaulis. NCBI lineage: Eukaryota > Viridiplantae > Streptophyta > Pinopsida > Pinales > Pinaceae > Pinus > Pinus albicaulis. Next base: position 951,658,312 of record CM076575.1, on the reverse strand, counting down.
TGCGAATTTCTGACGGCGATTGCGACCGATCCGCGCTACCATCCAGATTCTCGTCTGTTCTAGGTAAGAGGCACTTCTTTGTACTCCATTTCAATCCATTTTTCATAAATTTTTACTGCATATTAGACTTCTTGTGAGGACTTTTTGAATTTTTAGGGCTCCGCCATTGGCGCGGGTATCCGGCACGGACCCGCACCAATGGAATTTTATTTCCAAAGGGTCCGCGCCAATTGGTGTGACTGTTAGGAAAACAGTCGAGCCACCGGCGCAATCCAATTTTCCGTTTAAAATTTTCATACAATGAATGAATTGCATGAATTTTTAAAGATAGCAGAGGTCTAGTTGAAGTTTTTTGACCATGTAAATGCAGGCAACCGATCGAAATGGTCATCGAGTGGAAAGAGAGGGAGCACGATGAAGAGGATGAACAAGCCATGGAGAATGAAACTTGCATGAATGCCCTCAAGAACTGTGGGCTTAAAAAGTTCTTCCTGACACCTTGTTTACGAGCTCAGCCTGAGCTCCTACAGTACCTGTTCAGCATATGGGACGAACATGAACAAGTGTTCAAGTTATGGGACCAAGTATTAGAACTGGAGGTCTCTGACGTATACTTCATAACCGGACTATCGCGCAGAGGTCCGGTGCCCATATTGACAGGGATCACACCATCTGGCGAGAAGATGGAGCAAGTGATGGCACGAGTGTGCCGAGGGGCACGACTGGGATCAGGAAGTGGAAAGGTGGACATCCATACTATTCCTGATCTAGCACTCAGGGTAGTGCTTCATACCATCACACGGGCCGCGGGATCGCAGGCACCGCACGAGGCAACAAAGGCCCAACTCTTACTGGCCTCAGAGTGCATGAGTCCCCTATTGTTCGACTGGGCTACAGAAGTGACAATAAATATCAAGAGACAGCTCACGAAGTGTAAGCAGGCCAAAATGAAACAGTTTGGCTACGGTTCTATCCTGGTATCGTTCATTCTGGAACGATTACCAATCTTCCAAGGCCAAGGGGCCATAGTAGCTGAGTCGGTACCACGAGAGCCAAGAATGGCTCGTTGGGCGGCACTAATGCCCAGAGATGGAGGAGGCCAACAGATGTCCTGGAGGTCGGAGTTTTTTGGGTGGTTGCGGCGTCAGTTGATTGTAGTGGAAGACTGGCCATATGTAGGAACCGACTTCACTGGAGACCCAGATCTCCCACTTCCAGAGGGAGATGATTGGGACGAGGAGTTGGGTATGATCTCTTCTCTTTTTGATTTTTACGTTTTATGATTTTTTTTTGGTAATACATGTTCTTCCTGACACATTTTATATGTATGCAGACGTGGGCCCGGAGAGACCAGCCGGTATGTCTCCTATCGCGCGGAGGACTCTTCTCGCACCTGATCCTCAGGCAGAGGGTGCAGAGGGCGGGGAGTTGATCTAGAATCTCGAGGGTATTGCCCGAGGGATCCCAGACTACGCCCGGCTGGCAGATGTACCGTTGGCATACCAGAGACATACGGTGGGAGTGCCTAGTTGCCTCCACCAACTTCTGAGATGCTTAGTGTGTGCAGTCACTTGTTATCATGAGCACCATGCGGATTAGACTCCTAGGGCTTTTATCATGCATATTTTTTGAAAGACATGTCGTCTCCAGACGTATTACGATGAACATGTATATTTTTTATTTAATGTGATGAACACTATGCAAACATTCGATATCTATAAATATGCATATCTATTTCTGGATGGATTTTCCTTTTACATGTGATGATGATTTACAAATTGCGCAAATGTCTATCTAGAACCAAATTAGCTACTGCATCAGTTAACGTATTCATATGCCTGGGTATATGTTGATATGTAATATAGTCAAAATTCCTTTCCAGTAAACGAATACGCAGATACAGACGTAAAATGGATGGGTTTCTTACTGAATAGTGTCCATTCAGTTGTGATACTACAAGTTGCGTGTCTAGATACACAAGTAATTCACAGATACCGAGATTTACAGCCTCGGTTAATAATTCTAACACAGCACTATATTCCACAATATTATTTGTAGTACGTCCCAGACACACACCTTGCAGGTTGACCAACTCACCAGCAGGATCGTAGATTACCCAGGCCACCGAAGACAGATTCCTGGTACTGCGGGAGGCACCATCTGCGAAACCAACAAATGGATTAATGGACATCTGCACAATCAGGAAGACCCGATCAGTAGAAAGACGTTTACATACACACCACACCACACATGCACACAAATGAATATACACACCTATGTACACACACCACACCAAAAATAACTTCAAGCGTAGTATTTTTTGAGGTACAGCCCATTTTTGGGCTGCGCCAGCGGAACTCCTTCATAATCTATAAGCTCATAAGCCCCATTCTTCAAAACGTGTTTTACTATGCAGGGCCCATGCCACATAGGTTGGAACTTACCAGCCCCAAGCTTGTCATGCGCTTGATCGTATAGGAGGACGAGGTCTCCTTCGATAAAGGAACGCGAAGAAACTGATTGATCAAAGTGAGCTTTGACCCGCTTCTTTTGTGCTTCAATGACTAAAGCAGCTAAATGGCAGATTTCATCTAACCGTTCCAGATACAAAAGACGCTATTCCTCAGCAGAAGTATTGGGTAGAAGTTCAACAGCTAATTTCAAAGAAGGAATCTCGCATTCAACCGGAAGAGTTGCTTCCAGACCATACACCAATTGAAATGGTGTAAATCCAGTTGCACTCTTAGCAGACATCCGGTATGCCCATAGAGTTGAGAACAGTTGGAGGTGCCAATTGGATTTGTTAATACCAACTGTTCGTTGAAGCATAGTGACCAAAACCTTGTTCACTGCTTCAACCTGGCCATTTGCCTGAGGGTAATATGGCGTTGAGCTATCGTGACGTAAGCCCAACCTTGAAGTCAGCTCGGCCATCATATAATCTTGGAAATGAGTACCATGGTCAATAACGATGGCTTGAGGGACCCCGAAATGTGCAATGATGTGGTTGAAGATGAATTGAGCAGCCTTCTTACCGTCAGCAGCAAGTGTAGGCATCGCTTCGGCCCACTTAGTGAAGTAGTCGACAGCGACAATTATATACGCATGCCCCCCGGCCGAATGAGGGTTACACGTCATAAAATCCACGCCCCATTTTGCAAAAGGGCCGACGGTAATAGTGGGATGCAAAGGGAGAGGCGGCGCGCACATCTTGCGCTGAACACCTGGCACGCGTGACATTTACGGACTGCAACGATACAGTGTTTGAATATGGACGGCCAGACGTAACCTGCTCGCAGAATTTTCTGGGCAGTGGCATATTCGGACATATGTCCACCACAGGCGCCACTGTAGCAGTCATTTAGGACCCTTTCAGCCTCTTCCAAGGTTAGGCACCGACGGAGCACCGAATCTACTCCAACGTGGTATAAGGTATCTCCTACGATGCGGTATGGATGAGACTGATGCCGAATCCGTCGTCGGGCATCTTTAGTCAAATCAGACCGAAATGTAGAGGTCTGAAGATACACGATTATGTCGCTGTACCAAGGGTCGCGAGTACTGATGAGGAAAAGAGTTTCGTCCGGGATATGATCCTCAGAGAGTGAAGGAGTGGAGTCTGTTGGGAGCGAGCATATAAGATCTGCGAAAACAAATGATTTGGTTGACTTAGAAGTAGTAAACTCTAAGTCAAACTCCTGCAGGATAACGATCCATTTGAAGTATTTGCCCCCTAGTAATTGTCGAGAAAGAATATATGTCATAGGGTTGCAATCTGAAACCACTGTTATCGTACGCAACAGGATGTAGTGGCGAAAGCGCTGCACAGCGTATACTGCGGCTAACGCCAACTTCTCGACGTGAGCATAACGCGTTTCTATATCGAGAAGGTTTCGTGATAGATAATAAACAACATGTTCATTACCATCATCATCATCCTGCACCAGAACCATAGCTATGGTGCTAAACGCGGCGACGAGATACAAAGTGAAATCGCAGTGATAATCAGGAGGACGAAGCAAAGGAGCATTAACAAGTAACGTCTTTAGCTTCTCAAAGGATTGTTGAGCAATTTCGTCCCAATGGAAGGGAACGTTCTGCTTTAATAGGCACGTGAATCCTTTAGCCACCTCCGCGTAGTTCGGGATAAAGCGTCGAAGGAAGTTTTCTTTTCCTTGCAGACTCTGCAACTGATATAATGAGGAGGGTGATGGGAGATTGATGATAGCCTCGAATTTTAAAGGGTCAAGGCGAATTCCATCTTTGGAGACTATGAATCCCAACAGATGGCCAGAATCCACGCAAAAGACGCATTTATGAGGATTAAGCCTAATATTGTAGCGCCTACAACGAAGGAAAATCTGGCGGAGGTGTTCAGGGTGGTCTTCTCGCCTAGCTGAATGAGCTGGCAAGTCGTCCAGATAAGGCTGAACGATATGGCGGATGTCATGGAAAGCGTAAGACATCGCACGCTGAAAAGTGGCTCCAGCGTTCTTCAAGCCGAACAGGAGCTTTTTATACGCGAAAGTACCCCACAGACACATGAAAGTAGTCTTGTGTTGATCTTCAAGTGCAATATTGATCTGATTATACCCCGAGAAACCATCCATTAAGGAATAAATCTCACTTCCGGCACATTCGTCGATGATCTGGTCTATGAATGGAGTGGGATAGTTATCCTTCGGACAGGCGCGATTGATGTCGCGGTAATCAACACAGACCCTAATAGTACCCTGCTTTTTATCGACAGGGACAATGTTGGAAACCCATTCCGTGAGGGGGATGGGATAAATAAAGCCCGCGTTCAGAATTTTTTCAACTTCTGCCTTAATTGCAGCGGCTTTACGAGGATGCATGGGGTGTAAGCGTTGGCGCATGGGCTTCGCACCAGGGTAGGTTGGAATCTCATGCACTACGATACTGGGATCGATCCCAGGCATTTCCTCGTAAGACCAGGCAAACACATCTCTGAATTCTTTGAAAATATCAGTATAAACTTGAATCTCATCAGGAGAACAAGTCACTCCCACGTGTATATTCTCAACGATCCCCGGTTTAACGGAAATTTTGATCGGGATGGTTTGAGTGATATTACTCAGGTTTCCCTCCGAAAGAACCTCGTGCATCAAGATGGGCGTTTGGAGAGGGGGAGTAGGAACCTGAGATGCATAACGCTCTAGACAATCTATCATTGCCCCCAAGCTAGGCATGAAAGAGGAACGATGATGTCCATCGCCCCAAGGCAGCTCCTCGAGAGACATAGTTTCAATGATGGCTTCATCGGAAGGAAAAGTCTCTTTGAGAGGATCAGGTGAATCGGCCTGACCAAGCCAGGGGGATTGAGAGTAGACATCTAGAGCCATGCTCAAAGGAGCATGCTGAGGAGGTGGAGGATCAGATGGGGCAACAATTTCACAGTAGCTAATCTCTACTGGAGTCAAGGGCATTGATTCTCCAAACTCAAACACCTGCTCAGGCGTAGGGATGAGCCAGGGGTCATAAGACCTAGAAATCATGTTAACTTGAGCGGTGTGTGGTGGCGGTGCGGGAAAAATACCCATGAGGACGGGGTCTTTGAAGAGACCGGGTCCTACACTATTAGGGGGATTTGGGATCTGATCCACGTATGGAATGTTGTTCTTGGAGGTGGAGGTGAAGAATGACAATTGATCCGCCGTAATGATTTTGCCCTCGTGAGGGAACTTAAGAAGTCAAAAAAAGGTGGATGGCACGCATAGCATGGCATGAGTCCAGCTGCAGCCGAGAAGTATATTGTAGTTGAGCCTGGTGTCTACTACTTCTACTTCAACGTTGACAGTCTTCCCCTGTAAATTGATTGCTAAACTCTCGAGAACACCCAGGGGTTTGGATTCCCGACCATCAAATGCCTCCAGGGCATTGGGAGAGGACGAAAGGGCCGGAGAGCCAATGGCCTTCCAGCAAGCGGATGACATGATGCAGGTAGAGGCACCTTCATCCACAACGGCCCTATGGATGTTAAGGCCGTTGATCCCAACTTGAATAACAAGAGCGATCTGATGCGGAAGTCGGGGGGTGAAATTCTCTAAGTCGAAGGTGAGAAGACTCGAATCGGTAGGATCGATGCCACCGATGGCAGAAAATAAAGCCTTCTGTTACGAAGGACAACTTTGAAGAAATACTAGTGCATACATAGCAGAAGGCGCTTGTGCCAAATCCTCAACAATACTGTAGTGTTGAGCGACACGGGCATTCGGATTGTAAGAAGATCTTCGAAAAAAACCTTTGGAAGGTGGCTTCACAACATGTTCAGGAGTAGGCTTCTCGATTTCCAAAAAACCGGAGACAGGTGGGGGAGGTGGTCCATTCGCAACTGCCTTCCCAGGCACCTGCCGCGATTCGTTGTAATCCTTCGAACGTGTGGCAATAGAGATAGGTGCAGCACCATTCATCATAAGAACTTGGGACCCAAATGGTGCAGATGGTGAAGGTTGTTCGACCATCTGGGTCTGCTGAGACGGGAATGGTTCCTTAAGAACTGCCAGAGTCCCTTTAGAGCCTTTGAGAAGTTGACTAACTTCAGATCGTCGTGGAAAATCTTTGGTATAATGGTCTCCTTCACAAATGAGGCAGGGGTACTTCGGTTTACGTTGAGAACCATCCTCAGTACGAGGTTTGGATTCTGGCTTTGGGGCATCGGATTTGGATTTACCTTTGCCCTTCTTTTTCCCTTTCGAGGCTTTCTCTGTAGGATTGGCCTGAACGGCATTAACCTCTGCAGTTTTGCTAGAATCGGTAGGGGCGGGAGGAGCAGAATTATTGGATGAGTTAGACTTTTGCTTCCCATTCAAAGATTTCTTCGAATTCTGAGACACGGAACCAATGACACCATCCACTGCGGGGGTGGGTGGAGCCTTAGAGGTTTCAGACCATGGAGCATCAGGCAAGATATCATAAAGAGTGCCAGACTGAGAAATACAAGATCCATATATTTGGCATGCGCAATGGCTTTTCCCTCCGTCACACATGCTCCCATCGCAATATCTTGGGCGATTTTGTTCACGAAGGAGGTGGTGAACCAGTGAGTTAGTATCTGATCAGGTATATGAAACTTGATCAGTCTACGATGGCGCCGCCACTCATGAATGTGATCAGAAATGTGAGTGGCTTTGTCCTGCTTCAAAGAAGTCAGGAGGTGCGTCCCGGCTTCATAGCGAACCGGTAACTGAAAGTGCGTCAGAAAATCCATGGCTAAGGAATTGAAGTCTTGGAAGAAGCCACGGGATAACTCGATGTACCACTTAGCAGCAGCCCCAGTCAAAGTGCGCTGGAAGAGGCGTAGACGAATTGAATCATCGACCCAAGAGTTAGACGAACACCAAAGATGATACGTCATCACATGCGCTTGGGGTTCCTCCCCAGCTTTACCCTCAAACTTGGGGCAATCACCTGGTATCGTGGTAGGAACCAGAGGCCAATAAGGATTATGTAAAATTGGATCATTGGTCAGTTTTGAAACATCTGGCAACTCCAAGGTGGCCAAGAACGGCAATGGCGGATTAATCGGCATGCCAGGCCCGAGATGAGGACCGGTACCTGTACTCCACGCTGGTTGGGAATATCCTTGCCCCCATGGGTTTTGTCCCGTAGGATTCTAACTATAGGGGGCGTAGGTCGTATAACCAGATTGATTTGGCTGCTGGTAACCAGTGTGTGGGGCTTGATAACCAGAGTACGGACCCTGATTATATGTCGGCCCAGTGTAAGCAGCATTTGGATTTGGCTGCTGAGTATAGGTAAGACCGGGTTGATGAGAATAATACTGAGAGCCTCGAGGCTGGTTATAATTCGGTTGAGATTGACCATGAGGATAATAACCACCATGAGGATGAGTCGGCTGTTGATAGGTGGAACCTTGTGGAGCCTGATAACTAGGGCGCAGCTGTTGATTTGGCTGCGGCATCGAATAAATCGGCTGCTGGGCAGGGTTAATGGAATGAGCGGGCTGCCCTGAGTGAACAGGTTGACCTGGCTGAGCGGGCTGCCCTGAGTGAACAGGTTGACCCGGCTGAACGGGCTGCCCTGAGTGAACAGGTTGACCCGGATAGACAAGCTGCGCCGGTTGCGCAGGTTGACCCGGCTGGAAAGGAGCCCCAGGTTGTGTCGGATGGGCCGGTTGGCCTGGAGGCTTAACACCAGGTTGTACTGGATGGGCCGGTTGGCCTGGTGGAGGAATAGAGCCAGGTGATTGCTGGTAACTGGTTTGACCTGGAGTAGGACCATAGGATGGTCCCGGCTGATATGCAACGTTCGAAACAACAGGATACTGCGGTTGCATAGGCTGAGAAGGCTGGATTTTCCCCCCAGGACCATAGACCAGTCCTAGTTGGTACCCCGGCTGAGGCTACACAGGTTGACCGGAAGGGTTGTAATACTGTCCTTGCGGACCGTACGATGGCCCTTGCTGGCCCGCAGGATAGCCTTGCACGGGCTGCCCTTGTGGGTCATAAGGGTAGCCAAGTTGGCCCGAAGGTTGGCCTTGGAAAGGTTGCCCTTGCGGGTTATAAGCCTGGTTATAAGGTAAACCTTGAGCATGGAGGTGAGCCTCAGGAGCGGGTAGACGTAAAATGTCCCCGTGCTCATCATACTGATTTGGAAAAGCATACACGGGTGTACCATCCTGTGCATAGTGCGAAAAATAAGAGCGGTTGGGATCTTGGGAGGATGGTCCAACCTCGGGGTTCAGCTGTTGTAGGGACAACCGATACTCCTCCGGAGAGATGTTCTCCGGTATAGCAGTCGCTAAATAAACGTCTTCAGGAGGCGGCATAGCCCTCGCAGAGGGTGCCGTGACAACTGGTGCAGAGGCAGCCACACAGACAGTGGGCTGAGTGGGTACAGAAGTGACGGGTGTCTGAGGATACATCCCCAATGTAGGAGCAACCGGCCTCGTAGAAGGAGCTGACAGTCCCATAGTGGCGGCGGCGGAAATGATCTAACCCAAGGATCTATACCCTGGTGGCAATGAGAGACCGGACGATGACATGATCGCAGGTTCAGAGTCATCTCCTGGAAATAATCTCTGAGGAAATAACTGGTAGTCTTCACCGGACGTTGGGATTTCCTCACTAAAATCACTCATGTTTGATCCTGCCGCTAGATCTCCTAATAGACGGCGAGGACTAGGAGGAAAAACAGTAGCTATAAAAGGCGAACCCGATGTAAGAGAAAGGAAATCATCTCCTAATCTCAATTCAGACAAAGGGTCAGAAAAGGGCCAATTGAACTCAACTAGTCCCCCAAAGGGTTGCTCAGCAAGAACCTGTCCCCCATCAGGAAACTCGGAAACGATAGGCTGTTGTGGTTTAGCAGAGGATTGGGAAGCCTCTGAAGAATTGTCCGTATAAGGACTACCAGTAGACGAAACCGAGGGTTCTTCCACTGTGGTAGCAACGATAAGAGAAAAAGATCAAACACACACACGAGCTGAAAAAGAGTCAAGACACACAATCAAACGGTTAACAAGCAGAATTTAACAAGGCGTGTGATCGTGGGTGATTAATATTTTACCACATTGAAAAATAAGAAACTTTACCATTTCATGTTTTAAGAGTCGAGAAACGGTCGAAAAGGTGACTCTATCTCTTTCAGATTTGACACAAGCGTGAAAGGACAAGCGCTTGGTGATCCTTTCAAATTTAGGGAGTCAGAAAAGATCAAATGACTACTCAGGAATACTAGGCAAAAGGGTGTACCAAATAACCGTGAACTGAAATATACACCTTGGTTTCAATAATGAAAGAGAAATCAACCAAGGACTTTCCGTACATGCAGGCAATCTCCCCGAATGTTGTGTTCAGTGTATCACGGGTATAGGGCGGCAGACTCGGCTTCCTATGGATAAAGGATTGAAACCTAGTGGGGTCTCCCTTTATATACGCGACGGTACGGGGAGCACAAGTCCGTACTAGCGTTGTCTAAATCCAAGAGGTGAACGACAGCTACTAGGTTTTAAGACGCCAGAACACATCTCTAGCCTAGACCTCTAAATGTGCTTCGTTAGATTTCAATGCTGCCTTAGTGTAAATTGAGTAAATTTTAAAGTTTATCTTCAATTACGTTTCAGTTTTCAGGCCCTAACGAATGTGATGTCTCAAAAATCTCCTAAATGCAGAACTACATGCCACAGTATATCATTTCGTTCGATGAAAGCTAGCTATGGAAGAGTTAAGAGCTTTTTACACAAACAAAATGATCAAAAGACAACCAGTGATATCTCTAATGCAGCTAATGAAACTAAAACTTTTCTTTCAAAGTCACTAATTACTAATAACACCGAAAATATTTTAATTTGCACTAATTAATTAAAAGCAAAAGAGATTTTTTTTTATTTTTATTTTTTCAGTGTTTGAGAGCTAGATGCACTAAACAAACCGAAAAAAAATGAGAAGCAATTCGAGAAATGATAATAGGAGAGCAAAAACAAGAAGATTTCACTCAATGGCACAGACAATAAGATCTCAAATCGACCAAAAGTCTCTCAAAACCAAGAAAAGTGCCAAAGATACTAATGAGCCACGTAATCTAGGCCCAAAATGAAGCGAAGTGAAATTCGAATGAAAACAAAATCAGTCACTCAAAAAGCGCTATAAAATGATAGACAATTGTCAAACAAATGCAAGGAAGCAATCCCAAAGTCGAACGAACGAATGAAAACCAAAAACTCTCAAGGGAGGCTCGACTCACAAAAGCGCCTAGATGCCCTAGGGCTCGAATGCAAAATCAAAAGAAATAGGCAAACAACCAAAGGATGGAGGTTACAATCAGTCAAACTAGACTCCAGTGCACTCAAACAGCCGAAAAAACAAGATCAAAATCACAAGTCAGTCCGAGAAAGCATGAAACACAGCAAACCCTAATAGCTCACAGGATTGGCGCAACTGTGAGCTTGAAATTAGCGCCAGAAAGGCAATGGCGCGGGTGATACACAAGCAACCTACGCCAATGAGCGCGACTGTCACACTAAAAAGCGCACCAGCCGAGTTTACT